>JAAGVU020000025.1:2108523-2143951 GCA_011763525.2 Mormyrus iriodes
CATGGGGCATCGGGGGGGCGGGGCAGAGGTGACATGGAGCCAAGAGGAATTCCCAGGACGCACAGACAGATGAGCATCTCCGTCCCCTGTGCCCCCCAAAGATTCTGTGTCACCGAATGCATCGTGTCAAAGTGAGGACACACAATGTGTAGATGACTCACAATACACCCACACAAAGGGCCTTAGTGCAACCAGATTATGGTAACATACAGTGTCAACGTGAGTTAACTGGTCCTGGCACGAGACAAAACCCCAGTCTGTGAAGCCACCTCAAACTGCCACTGCAAAAGCCCCACTGACTTCATACACATCGTAGATTGAAAGGCGAGCTGGACCACCACTGCAAAGTGACACAAATCATCCGTCAGTCAGCACTCTATTGTCAATCTGATTTTCCTCCATCATGTGCCTGGACACACAGGAACAGAGAGAAGCCCAGAACAACCTAGTAAACCCTCCACCCCACTCCACCCCCCCCCCACCCCACCACACACACATGCACACGTGTTTGCATTCATATCTTTGTGGGGACTCTCCATTCATCTCTATGGGAAAATCCCTAATCCCAACAATGACAACCTTAACACCTACCCAGCCATAACCTTAACCATAAGTAACGAAACAAAGTACAAGACTTTTAGCATTTTTAGTTTTTTGATTTCAGTCACAGATTTTTATAAAATTGAGTTTCCCTTTTTGGGGACCAAACAGGTGATCCCTACATAATCAAAACAACAGGCTTTTAGCACTTTGTGGGGACATTTGATCCCTGCAATGTAATATATACATGACACACACACACACACACACACACACACACACACACACACACACACACACACACACACACCTCCCATCGTTCAGGACCTCCTTCACATCTGCTGGCTCAATTAGCCATTCAGCCACTCGGCGATGGGAGCCTCCAGCCTAGATGGAGAGCCCCAGCACAGCAGGACAGTATGTCTGAAGGGCCTTGGGCTGCTGGCTAGCTTAAGATGAACAGGGTGGGGGCTGCCAGTGCTCCAGACAGGCCCTTTGTGGTTTTGATGAGGGCCCCCTCCCCATCAAGTTTTTCCTTCAAGGGTGCGAGCCCTCTGCCGGTCACCCCCCACTCCAACCGGCCCCAGAGCCCCTGGCTGCTAATTACCAGGCTGATTGAGAGGTACTGAAGTAGGACCGTGTGAGCAGGGGGACGCCCCTGCGGCTGGGCGGACAGGACAAGCGAGTATTTAAAGTTCAGGATCGGCTGAATGGGCCACGGCACCGGAAAATGTGCTCCTTAGTCAAGAACTGATGTCAAAACCCAATTTAAATGCACATTTAATTTTGCAGAAGAAAAAGTCAAACCAGTACTACACAGTCTAGTCAGTGTGTCTGAATCTACCCTCCCTTCACCAGCCCTGTGCAGTGATGTTTTGTTCCCATTAATACAGTGAATGACCCGGACCAACACTGACCCAAAAACGTGCCGTTAGACCTGTCTGAGTGTCCATTAGTGCGGCAGGGGAGCTCATCAAGCCGATCTCTCTTGCACGGCTTTCGCTGTAGTCGATGCCATCAGAAGACAAGCAGGAGGGTCTATAGAAACCAACAGGTTAATGCTGGTAATGTGTAGAGGAAACGCGGGTCTACCAGTACACCCAGAACCTTAGTATAAGAAGTCAGCTCATTTTCATCCATTTTGGAACACATCAAGGTCTTCTCAGACACAGCAGCACTGGAGCACCAGCTACCGTCATGCTGGGAATGCTCTTAGATACAGTTATTTTCCTCATTCATGCTGAATCTGAGCACAGTAACAGTGCATTCTGTTTTGCCACAGCACCAAGCATTGCTCCTCCCCAATCATTCCCTGCGCATTCAGTCATCCAGCCAGCAGAGGGAACCCTAGAGTACAGCAAGCCCTGAGGAGACGGGGGCGTCGCCAGTGCAGTTCCAGATGTAGTATTCGGAGGACACCAGCTCACGAGCTGAAGGAACAAACGTGTCAGTTTCAGTAGTGAACTGCAACAGAGCAATAATCCCATGTATTTTCAATCCATCTTCCCCAAAATGTTAATCCAGTACAAGGTTGTGTTGAGCCTTGAACTTATCAGGAAGCCCAGGGCATAAGGTAGGGGACAATTAGGATAGAACGCCCGTCCATAGCAGGGCACACACACACAAAATAAGACACCAATTTACCAGACGAAACCCATATAAATATGGAGAGAACATGCAGATTCCACTCAAACAAAAGTCAGAGGCAGAATCGGAACCCTCAGCCCTGGCCCCTCAATTATCTAACTGTTCTCAAAACATCTGTACTATAACTTACACACTTTCAGATCATACTGAGGGCACTAAAAAAAGTCAGCCTGTATTAAAGTTTCCTGAGTGCTTGCTGTTTCTGGCCCTTCCCAGTTGAGAGAATGAGGAGGACACTCACAGGTGGCGATGCGAGGCTTCGCGGATGAGTAGACCTGCACTGAATGCTGGTCCACAGAGCACCCAGACAGGGTCAAGTCCGGCACCCGGAAATGCAACTGCAAATACAGTAAAAAGGACTATCGTACTCCCATTTGCTAAATTATAAAATAAGATTATGAAATAAGCCAAAGTACTGTAGCTACTAGGGAATCAGTGCTGAATATTACAGTAAATAATAAATAAGCTGGATGTTGATTGCGTTTTTTGTTATAATGTACTCACTTTAACATAGGCTGTTAGCCCTGTACACAGGGGGTCAGTTGGTCCTGACAACTGCTCAGAGAAACTCACACTGCCCCCTAGTGAAACCTCCCGGTTCTTAGGAAACTTCTGACCTGGAGAATCAATGTGGGTAAGACTCCCAATTACTATGCAGTCAGTTCTCACATAATGATAATTCAGAATTGGGTTGATGACGATCCCAGTCTACTTACCCAGCACCCAGACCAGCATGCTCTTTTCTTTGGATACCTCCAGCTGTCCTGAACTCACCTTCACGTCCACATTGCTCAACGCACCCCTGCAGATTGAGAGGAGAAGCAATCCGGAACTCAACCTTACCTCAAGTGTACAGTACCAGCTGGTGCACATACCAACACAACCCTTATTGCTGGCCTGGGTGGTCAATACATTCAAAAACTATTAATGCTGTGAATTTAGTTGACAAATAAGGCTGCATGTCCCCTAGGCATCTGCCATGATAATGACAGGCTGCGTGTCACCTGTTGAAGAAAGGCAGGTGGGCCTCACAGTACTCAAAGCTGTTGCGAACACTCTCGTGCAATTTGAGGCTCAGGGTCACTCCCAGATGGCTGCCCTCTTTCAGCTGGTAAGAGCCCAGGATGGGCGGAACGGGTACCTGTGTTCCAATTGGACAGAAACACACGCCAAGGAGGCATTATTAGGTATGCTAACATTCATTCTGAAATGGGGGTCACTGAAGTGGAAGCAGGTGGATGCGCTCCACCGAGGCCCAGGTCTCTGGGGCCCGCTGACCTGGGATGTGTAACTGCAGAGACGGAAGGGCTCCAGGGGTGGGGAGAAGGGGAACTTGTATGGGCCAGAGAAGGAGGAGCCATCGGCGTCGTCCACACTGCTGGCAGTCAGGATGCTGGAATCCAGCGACGTCACACATGGGTGGACCAGCACGTCCTGCAGCGGGGAGCCGTTCTGGGGTAACGTAAGGGTTACCATCACGTTGGGCAGGACCCCCTCGACTTCACACTGAAAACACAAATAGACACAGGCAGTCATACAGGAAAAGACACTTTAATCTCGGGCAATTTGATCTAATTACAATCAAGTAAACAAGCAGTCGAACCCATAAATATTAATCCGATGTAAATGTTGCTGTCAAGAGTAGTAATAATTTGCACTAATACACATTTCTGGTGCCTTAAGAAAATTAAGCATTTCAAATTCAATTCAGTTAAATTTGTATAGTGCATTTTTACATTTCATTGTCTCAAAGCGCTTTACATTATCCCTGCTCAAAGCCCCCCCCCACCGTGAGCAAGAGAGAGTGACGAGGAAAAACTCCCTAGAAGGAAGAAACCTTGGGAGGAACCAGACTCAAAGGGGGAGCCCATCCTCCAAGGGCCGGCACAGGAAGTCAAATGAACATGATAGAAAAATCCTTAATTTACACACTAAATTGTAAGATGAGTCTAAATGCGGAGGGCAAGAAGGTGATGGCACACAGAAGCTGGTGCTGCTTATGATGGCGGGATGAACAGTGGTTAAACAGTATTAAACACCACTACCATATTTCCTAAGTATTTACCTTGCAGGTCACAGTCCCATAGACATCCCACTGGTCCTGAACGGTGGGGCTGCCATACTGCATGGACCGCACCGTCTCGTTCACGGCCACACTCACCATGGCCCGTCCCCGGTGCAAGCTAGGCTTCCAGGCTGGTTGTTTCTGAGACCCCGCAAGGCCCGGTGGGGCAGTAACGCCCACCTGCGGGGTGTCCCTTGGGGTTCCTAGGGGACACACCTGCTGCAAGACAGTGGGCAGGAGAGCTAGCTTTGATGCTAGCCCCCCCCCCTCTAGCTTTCCTGTGGTGCCACCCAGGAATGTCTGTAGGCCCTCCAGAAAAGACAAGCCCAGGGACACAGAGGCTAGGCTTGGGAGAGGAGGCCGCGGTTCAAGGGGAGCTTCCACTAGGGGTAGGCAGGCCAGAATCAGCTCACCTTGAGCCATAGTCAACAGAGGCCACAGGACGCCACCATCTCGGCCCTCCAGACGCAGCTCCAAGGCGGGGGAGTGCTGAGGACGAGCGCAGTCATCCCGGGCTAGCGCAAAGGCTTTGTCAGGGTCCGTCAGCCCAAGCTCAGTCAGGAGGGGGCGTAGGATAGCAGTGTCTTCAGGGACAGCCACGTATTTTTCCCCTGCAAAGGCCTTTGCGCGCAGCTCCACTGTGGGGTACCGCCTGATGGGGACATCCAACAAGAAAAGTTAAATTCAATCATAAAGGTCAACAGTATCTTGCCTAATAAGGGACAATAAAACAAGCTTATCAAGCAGACAACGGTATCATCCAAACTTCTTTCTATAGTGAATAATACAGACTACTTATATTATGTGAAAATGCCAACATCCTTAGCGACGATGTTTAATATCCAAACAACCAAATAGTATCACAAAAATTTAAGCGTAATAATAATTTACCTTGAGAAACATATCGTCGCCTGCTCTCCTTTCTCGTGTGTGATAATCCATAAAGCACGAAAACTCATATCCACGTTTAGAAGTATCCGCCTAATAGTAGACTTAGGTTCTCGTCACGGTCAAGTCATCTGTCAATCAGTCGGAACACGGAATTTGTTGAACTACGCAAGTTATGAAAGCTAGGAAAATGCAAAACGATAAGAAAAGTAATGTACATCGCACTGAAATCCAAAACTATGAAAGATGCTCCAGCATTAAACCGACCTGCTCTTAATCTGACGTTTCTAATTTATAAGGGAAGTCACAACGCTCTTAAAATGCAGAAGAGAACCAGCACGCTCGCACTGCACAGAACACTTCCTGTTTGTCGAGTCACGTGACCACGCATGCGCAGATAGGATTCTCTCCCCAGAGCGTGACCTGTCATGTAATATTCGTCTTCCCAGCTTAATTTGCCTCACCACCGATTAACTTCTAAAAAAAATACTGTGCAACAATAAAATAAAATCGCTCAAATAAGATTTTTAAATAATCGCCATAATTATTTGTACATATAATATAAATGCACGTCATGAAACATAAATTTATCTCTACTCATGAATAAATAATTCTATTCGGACGTATGAGCACTTCGTATTGATTTTATGCTCAGTATTTTATCACAATACTTCTTTCCTCGGCGCTGGCGGCGCGCAGACAGCTCGGAAGCGCTCGGATCTCCTCCCTTTCCAGCCTCCGCCGCAAATCGGGCTCGTCGTCCCCATTTCCGGTCTGGACATGGCTGCTGGATCCAGGAAGCAGAGGGTCCGTCTGCAGCAGTGAACGACCGCGGGCAGCCCGGAGACCGAAGCCGAGCAGTACTTACTCAGGCGCCGAGGCTCAGCTTTCGCTTGGACGTGAACCATGTCGGCATCGCCTCAGCTGTTTGAGGTGGGCATGCGATTTGGGGGGATGCAGCCGAGCTCCCTGTCAGGAGGATTTAGCCGCCCAGTTAAACACGTACTAGCCGTCCTGGTTTGTTTTTAGGTTTAGCCTTTCCCTTGTGACTCGTCTTTCTGTTCATATCGCTAGTTAGACATCAACACACTCGGTGATCTCTTGAATGTCTAATTTGCTCACCAGATCATTAGGGTTGTTAACATTAAGCACTAACCTGGTATATTCCTATTCGGCTAGTTAGCTAATCAGTACCAGTGGTGGAGTTGAAGACGCCACGTTGAAGTTTTTACATAAAACCAAAAATAGCTAAATAATTTTTTTTCAGAATGCGGTTCTTTGCAGACACTTGATTTGAGTTTCCGTGTCATTCTTCATATAAAACAACAGACTGTCACGGGCTTGTCGGTGCAGAGACAGCTGTGCACAGATGCGGATGGGCTGCGCGGCGACCCGCGATTAAAAGCCCTCGGCAGAAACCGCGCATAAAAATGACCTCCGTCGCTGTTACATACATGAAGCAGATGAATCGTAACGACAGACAGATAGATTTTTGTACGCCGTTGATGTTACTATACATAATTTAAATAATCGGGAATATGAAAGTCCTTCCGGTAAGGACGGATCACAGGTTAAACGGCAGATTGGCTTGCTGTTTTTAACATTTTCTAACTCTCTGACGTGCTCACTGATTGTTCTTATTACACCATAAAGCAAAGTACTTAATAATAAAATTAGATTCTTTTGATAATGAATGGTTAAATAAATGCGTAATGCTTACAAATGATTGTAAAAAAAAATACAAAGGCAATAGAGTGGAATGACATTTCAGGTTCAGTAAGCATTTACAGAAATGTTTAGTGTACCTGTGGGCTTGACTTCACATGCAGCCCTTTGGATTTTTTTCTACAGGAGCCCTTTGATGCAGATGAGTACATTGAGAGGCTGGCTTGGAGGATCCCTGGGGGGGGCTCTAAGGGAGGGGCCGAGGCTTTCGACCCCAAAAGGTAGCACCCCTTGTTCCCCTTCTCTGACGACACTGTGTGATGCCATAAATGAATGCACAGTAAACAGTGCTGCCACAAAAACACTGCGTGTGTGAACAGTGCCTTTGGTCCTGTGGTAGATTTTGGTGGTCTGCAACGGTCGGTGACTGCCAACCCGATTCACCTCTATATTGTTGGCTGATTCGCGGTGCGCAGATGGAATTTGTTTTTTTCTGACTGATCGAAGGTCAGACTGTAGCCAATGGCAGGAGGTGTGTTGCCCAGCGGGTTAGGGATTTGTGCCCTTATCCGGAAGGTCGTGGGTTCAAATCCTGTGGCCGGCAGAATAATCGTATCGCCCTTGGGCCCTTGAGCAAGGCTTAAACCCCACTGCTCCAGGGATACTGGCTGATCCTGTTCTCTGACTCCAACTTTTTCTCACTTAAATGTTAATGTCAGACGTGGCTTAAATAAGCGTTGGTGTGTACAAAGAGGTCCTTGGTGGAGACCCAGCTTTTCCCTATATGCTCCGCATCCTGCCATTTGAACCAGGTGATCCTGTCATGTTACCTTGTCACCATTATTAGATGATAGCCCACTGTAGAAAGCCGACTTCTGTGTGTCTGGGCACGTCTGACAAGCTGATACTTCTATATTGTCTGCTTGGCATGCACTGGGCTGTAGGTGTGTCTGCGCAGTGCATCATGGGAGCACACTCCACCGGCCGTCATGACGACTTAGCCGGGGAATGCATGCTGGAAGGTGGAGTGGGCTTTAAGCCGTGACTGCCAGCGCTGAGGGGCTTATTTAGGAGATTACATGGTCATCACTTTGGGACACGCTCTACCCTTCGTCCAGGGAAACCAGTGCTGATGTGGGGCATTTGCGTTGCAGTTCCTATTGCAGTTATAAGGGAGCTGACCAAGCTCTCAGTGTGTGCCAGGTCACGTAAATCTGAAGGCCTAGAAATTAACCTCACAATGCAATTCTTACCTCTAACTGTTGCTGGGGGGTTCGCTGGGGTGTCAGTAATTATTTAGTTAGACTGGGCATTGGCAGATCGCTTATATTTTGCTGAGTGATTTGCTTATTTCTCTGACTCCTGCAGACACCATAACACAGCAGTACAGCTGCTAGTCCCTGTTGTAGGGCTTTGACCTCAGCTCAGGGCTCTTCAGGAATAAGAGGCTGAAAACCTCATCAAGGCTACAGTCCCCTAGTCCCCCTCCCCACTACCACCCTTCCTCCCCCATGTGGTACAGCTTCCCCCAGGTTGTGCTTGAACAGAAATACAGACTGGTGCTCCAGTAATGAGAGAAGTGCGGACCCAAGTGCCACTCCCTTCTGCCCCCTGCAGGCTGCTGGAGGAGTTTAAAAACCACATAGAGGAGCTGAAGCAGCTGGATGAACGGATTCAGCGGCGGGTGGAGAAGCTGGAGCAGCAATGCCACCGGGAGGCCAAGGAGTTCGCCCGTAAAGTACAGGATCTGCAAAGAAGCAATCAGGTCAGTGCTTCAGGCCTGAGAGCGACATGTGACCCAGGGCTTTATGGAACTAAAGGTTATATATAAAAATCTGCCTCAAATCTAGAATTACAAAGGATGTCCATTTCTTGATCGATCCGTCTTCCATGTCTGCATGTCTAGTACAGGATCACAGTGAAATTTTTATCTCAGCAATATAAATACATGCAGAGAAGATGAGAAGCGCTCAGATGTGCGATAAATGGCTCTGATAAAGTGCACAGTGGCTGTATGAGTATTTGCAGAGCCCTGTATTTCTCTGTATGTGGCCCATTGACCTCGCTGAGCCTCTGCAGCTTTTCGCGCGCCTCCCTCCCGCCCTCCTCTGCACTTTGCTGATGGCTGCCTCTTCCACTCGTCGCAGGTGGCCTTCCAGCACTTCCAGGAGTTGGAAGAACACATTAGCTACGTGGCGACGAAGGTGTGTCACCTGGGCGACCAGCTGGAGGGTGTCAACACGCCGCGGCAGAGGGCTGTGGAGGCCCAGCGCCTCATGACCTACTTTAACGAGTTCCTGGATGGGGAGCTGCGCAGCGACGTCTTCAACAACCCCGACAAGGTCGCGCCCGGCGGCTGCCGCCCATCTCTGCACACACTCCTCCTTTCACTCCTCTATGATGTCACTTCCTTTCCCTTATAGGCAGCAGTTATACCTGCACCAATCACAGCCTATTAGTTGCCCATCTGTAAATGTCATTTAGCCAGAATCATCAGCACTTTACCTGACACACCCATATATATTCTACTTGGATATGAGAACATTTACTGCGCACTTTAGAAGTAATCCGGAGATGTAGCTAAGCAACACTTAGATTTTTCTGCCCCACTCTAAGATGACACGGATATTCTCCTATGTATGAATGTTTATGCTGACCTTGCGTGAGCTCGACCTTGCGTCTGTCCTCTGTAATTCCAGCCCCTTCCTCTGGGGCACAGCGTGCTGTGGCTCATACGCTGACCCCTGCACACCGGCCGCCTGCTCCAGTGCTCCATGTGTCTCCCGCATGCTGTTGTAAGGAGAGACCCTGCAGCACCTGGGGAATTAGTGTGCTCCCTTATTAATGAAACGGTCCACTTTCATGAGGGCCCTCGGAGCATGGGGTGTCTCCCTTCTGCATTTCCTAAGAGAAGCAAACCTTCTCTAATTACGTGACCAAGTGTAATAAATCGGAGATATTTAATAACATAGAGGGGAACAGCACTGGAATCTGTATGTCTGCCAGCATGCGCGGCTGCCGGAGACCGCTTGCGCGGATTTCAGTCTCGAACCCACTGGCGAAGGCCACTTGGGCCCCCGTCCCATCCCATCACAGAGGCCTGGAATTGGCAGCGGCGTCCGGAGGTGAGATGCGGCCGGAATATCTCCGGGATTTTTGTTCTCTTTTTCCGAGCGTGCCCCCGAACCGAAGAGGAAAGCTGTGAGTCAATAGCTGGAGGGGAGGCTGGGCTAATCCCCCAGAAAGGGAGGGCCAGACCGCCAGCACCAAGACAAGTGCTGCTAAAGCCTGGCTGCAGGGAGACGGCTACATTACTTACATGGGATTTAGCTAATCTTAGCTAGAGGACAGATACTTAGAAAGCCTTGCAGAGCAAAAGGCAGAAGTCACCTCATGGGAGCAAGGTAATGATGTTAGCTAAGGCGGGCCTCCGTGGTCAAGCGGGAGCAGCGGACAGCAGGGTCCACTCGCACGTCTGGGTGACGCAGGGTGCCGGGGGGGGGGGTGCTGCTGTGAATCTCGACGGGGCCATTTGACAGAGATATCCCTGCCTGGACAGATTATTGAGGGAGATTTAGCCTCTTGTGGGATTACATCCCATTCAAAGCGGGTGGGCGATGAAAGAGCTGGACGTCTCGCAGACTGGCCCTGCCGATGCTCAGGTGAGCAGCGCTGGATGCGGTCAGGCTGCGCACCTGCCCGGTGGGGGGGGGGGGGTTTCCGGCACCGGGCCCAGCCTGTGCCTAATGACACTCTCTCCTCCTCCTCTGTACAGATCCAGGAGGCGGCTGACATCATTCAGAAGCTGCACCTCATCGCCCAAGAGCTGCCTTTCGACAGGTGAGGCCCACTGGACTGGGGGGGGGCACAATTATCATCGGAACCATGAGCTCAAGTAACATGTGTGGCCTGCCTTTCCCCTGACCCATAAAAATTACACTGAACACACTGTCAAACGTTAAACTGGGAACGCCTTGACTATGACCCAGTACCTGTGGGTTTCAGCCAGCGAGTGAACCTGCGTCATTTGTGTTTCCTGATCATTGATGGATCTTCTTCTTCATTCTTCTGCCAATAGGTTTTCTGAAGTGAAGGCGAAGATAGCAAGTGAGTATCTGCTTTTCATTGCAGATCAATTTCTATTTTTAGTTTGTGTCAAATAACCTTTGTCTAACTGTATAAGGCAAGCAAGTCTGTCCTTTCAGGATGGTCAACAGGAATTAAATATTGTCAGGCTTTAGTTAGTGGTGTTATTACTGGTCTGCCTTTGCATCCACGTCAGCCTGTGTATCTATGCCTGCCCAGGTAAATACCATGACCTGGAACGTCAGCTGATCCAGGAGTTCACTGCCGCCCAGCGCCGCGGGGAGATCGGGCGCATGCGCGAAGTGGCTGCCGTCCTGCTGCACTTTAAGGTGAGCGATGGCAGGAGGAGGCACATGAGATGACAGCTGCTTCTGCTTTCTGCGTCCGTTACTCGGACACGCAAACGGCAGCCCACGGAAACGGTGACTGGAATGCCTGATTAAATGGCTGCCTTCGATATGAGAAGCTGATAACTGTGTTTGATAGAATTAAATCGAATTTCAAATTCAGATGCCGTTACCGGCGGTTATTTAGGATTCTGTTTAGTTTGGCAAAACCATCCAGTTTGGTGGCTCTGTTTATATTTATGATCAGTCGCGCGGCTCGCCGGGTAATACGGATTTGTCTTTGTGCTTTGCCATCCTTGCAGGGCTATGCGCACTGCGTGGACGTGTATATCAAGCAGTGTCAGGAGGTGAGTGAGTGGCTCCTCTCCCAGGGCTGGGCTGGTCGCGCTGGTCTGCTTCCCCCCCATGACGTGGTGCTGCGCATACCCCGCCCCTTAGGGGGCGTATGGTCGGAGTGATGTGTTTGAAGACACGGCTCAGCTGTGCCAGAGGGTCAGCAAGCAGGTGGGCGAGGTGTTCTGCAGTCCTGAGACAGTCATGGCCAAACTCATCCAGAGCATCTTCGAGAACAAGCTACAGGTAGAGCGCCCTCACGGTAACAGCTCTCTCACCACAAACTGGCTCATTCTGGGGCAGAGGCTTAAAATAAAGTCACTGCTCTGTCCTTCTAGACGCACGTGAAGGACAAGCTGGAAGAGTCCCGGCGGTCTGACTCGGAGCAGTACCTCAAGAACCTGTATGACCTCTACACCCGGTAGGAACGGTTCTGCTTAGCCAGCTCCCAGGTCAAGGTGCCCAGGCCTACCCTGACACAGTAACCCCCACCTGCCCCACCTCCAGGACGACAGCTCTGGCCACCAAGCTGACAGAGTTCAACCTGGGCTCGGACAAGCACACCTTCCTCGCCAAGCTGATCAAGAACATATTCTCCACCTACCTGGAGAGCTACATCGATGTGGAGCGTGAGCATCTGCGGTCCCGGAGCGCCATGATCCTGCAGCGTTACTATGACTCCAAGAACCACCAGAAGCGCCCTCTGGGCACAGGCAGGTAGGCCTCCCCCCCACAAACCCCCCAGATAATCCTGCCATTGCGTGACCTGGAGGTCTGTGACCCCCACCTTTATGGAGGAACATTCCCTGAAACCAAGCCAGACGCCTCAGACAGGAATGTGGACCATACTCTACCATACAAACAATGATAATAATTAATAAAATTTTAACAAGGAGTTAAAATAAAATCTGGTGTTGAACTTCTCTAATTTATGTCTTGTGGAATATTATCATGCTCTTCAGTTTCATGGTAACAATCCCTCCTAGTGGAGACCAGTGAATTCAAGGGCAGGCTGTTATCCAAACATCCAGTCACCTCCAGTTAACCTGGATTTTCCCCACATGGTGCTGGTATTCAGTGGGCAAAGACACCGGTCACCTCTCAGCCAGCTACGTTTGTGGGCAGGCTTCTTCTCAGGTGTTTTTTGTAGGTAATCAGTGATTAAAGGTCCTCTGTTGGTTTTGTGCTATAACCTCCCGAACATCAGTTGCCAAACACTGGTTGCCAAACATTTGCTTGTCAGCTAATCAAACATTTCAGTTGTCCTGTGTGATAGTGTGGTCAGGCAGAGTGTGTATTTCATGCTGTAAATCAGCCTTAATTTGACTGTACAACCAGCTCTGCTGTCTGTTATCCCCCTGACATTGTTAGCTTGAATATGGGAGGGAGCCATAGACACTGCATTTTCATTAGCACCTGGTTGACACCTAAAGTGCCGTGAGGAGACAAACTAATCCGTTGAAGACGACAAACCTGCAAAGCCGTGGGGCCTCAAGGAGTACGGTTGGCCAGCAGTGTTCTTGTTGTGCAGTAAATTCTGGTGGTCTCCAGCAGGGGGCCCTGGTCTGAGTCTCCTCTTCTCTATTTAGTATTCAGGAGCTGAAGGAGCGCATTCGACAGCGCACCAACCTGCCTCTGGGACCGAGTATCGACACCCATGGCGAAACCTTCCTTTCCCAGGAAGTGGTGGTCAGCCTGCTGCAGGAGACGCGACACGCCTTTGAGCGCTGCCACAGGGTTAGGCTCCAGTCTGCTTCTCCATGACATTCAGTTACAACTGCTTCCAGTACCACTCAGTTTGAAGGAAATAAGCATAAAATGTAGTTGATTTGCTAGAAGTTTCTCATTGATCCCAGCGGTAGATTTCTGTTTTGGAATAGGGTAACATGGAACCTCTTCAAGCCAGGTGTCTAGGACCATGTTTCATTATACCGTTGGTCCCACAGCTTTCGGACCCCTCAGACCTACCCAAGAATGCCTTCTCTATCTTCCTGCTGCTGGTGGAGCACTTGTGTGTGGACCACATCGACTATGCCCTGGAGATCGGCCTGTCTGGTACGCCCATATGTCACTAGGGTGTTTGGGGCCTGGGTGTCTTTGGTTGTGGCAGTTTGCGTCAGAAGCCAATAGGTATTGCTTACATTGTCAGTTTCACCCAACTCTCTGATCCATTAATGGCTGGTAGCACTGTACAGATTAGTGTAAATTATCTAAAGAGGGAGCATTAATATAATTAAACGATCAGCAGAATTTTTTTTCCAAGGATTTTTGGTTGCTGTAGAGGTGGTTTTCTCACGACCTTGTAAAAACCAGGAGAGGTGAGTGTGGATAATAAGGGGCATCTGAGTAAAGGAGATGCAGACCAATGTCTGTCTCTCTCCCACACAGCTATTCCCTCAGCAGACGCCAAGAACGCCAACCTCTACTTCCTGGATGTGGTCCAGCAGGCTAATACCATCTTTCACCTCTTTGACAAGCAGTTCAATGACAACCTCATGCCCCTCATCAGGTGAGCGAGAGACCAGGTCTCAAACCACCCCCCCACCCCAACTATCCTTCCCTCCCTCCAAGGAGACTCCCCCCAACCTCCCTGCTTCTTCTCCACATGCACAGCTCCTCTCCCAAACTGACAGAGTGCCTGCACAAAAAGAAAGAGGTGATCGAGCAGATGGAGGTGAAGCTGGACACGGGCATTGACAGGTCAGTCACAGACCCAGTCCTGGATCTCTGCTCAGCATGCCCGTCCCTGTTTTCTGGAGGATAGACCGGACGCCGGCAGCCTGCAGGAAACCACAGGCCCTCAGAGATTATTTTCATGCAGTTTGGTTTTCTCAGGTGCAATTTTAAAAGAGTATTATGTGAAAGGTTGAAATATAGACTTACAATTTGCTACTTTTCAGTTTTGCCAGCATGCGATACCCTCCTCAGTCTCCTGCTATGTGTCATTCATTGGTTTACCTGATACCAGCGGCCGATCTTGGGGTTCTGATTTGTGTCTCCCTTCCTTTCCTTGTAGGACTCTGAACTGCATGTATAGCCAGATGAAGCACATCCTGACAGCAGAACAGAAGAAGACAGACTTCAAGCCAGAGGATGAGAACAACGTGATGATTCAGTACACCAACGTAAGGACGACAAGCCCCACCATGTGATCGATTACCAATCCATTGATCTCGCCTCCACGTTGCCGTACGCTCTCCTTCCCCCTCCCCGTGTCCCGGCAGGCCTGCTCCAAGGTCTGCGCTTACGTGGGCAAGCAGGTGGAGCGCGTGCGGCGTTCCATGGACGGGAAGAACGTGGACACGGTACTGACGGAGCTGGGCATCCGCTTCCACCGCGTCATCCACGATCATCTGCAGCAGTATAGCTACAGCTCCATGGGCGGCATGCTGGCCATCTGTGACGTGGCTGAGTACCGTCGCTGCGCCAAGGACTTTCGGGTAAGGATTTGCGGGTCACGGGGCGTGCCGAGAAAGGAGGGCACTTGGCTGCGTGTGTTAAACTTTTCAGGTGCTCTTCTGTTCAGACTGTAACTTAAAGGGTTGTTTGCTCCCTTGCACCCCCCGCAGGTCCCTCTGGTACTACAACTCTTTGATACACTCCATGCTCTGTGTAACCTGTTGGTGGTTGCCCCTGACAACTTGAAGCAGGTCTGCTCCGGGGAGCAGCTGACTAACCTGGACCGCAACTTGCTGCACACCTTCGTCCAGCTGAGGGCTGATTACCGCTCCTCCAGACTGGGTCGTCACTTCAGCTAGTGCCAGCCAGGAGTCACCCAAAGCCTCCCAGCCGCCAGCGACACTACAGCCCAGTCAGATTGCCCCATCCATTACCCTATAAGCAGCTTATTGTCTTCAGCCTCTCCTTGACAACAAGATGTCCAATCAGGAGGGATCATCTGTCCATCATCTTCACACTCCCCACAAGCTTCTTCTCTTATTGGAGCACAAATCGCCAACTCCTAGCTTGTCATTGACATGATGGTGAACTCGTCCAATCAGATTTCAGGGAAAATGACTTGAGTCCGAGAGAAATTTGGACTGGCATCGATGTCAGTACCTACTTTGATCTTTTTTGTTCTGTTGGGTCTCTTCTGCACTGAATTGTAATTCCGCTGACACTAGAGGGTTGTGTTGGTTCAGCGTTCGCCATTTTAAGATGGTCACAGTTAGATGGACAGATTGCCTAAGCAGGTGAAATGTTAGGAGTTTGCTTCTGTTATTTTGTTTTTATTTTTATTGTGCCAAATTGTAGTGCTGTGGCTACTCTAAGACAAGGGCGTCTAACAGTTGAGGTGCTGTCATAAGATCAGCTTAGTTCGGGCTGCCACAGCAGTGCATGCTGGGTATTACGGCTGCCTCTCCTGAACAACAGGAAATCACCGGCTGTTCCAATGTGGGACCAGGATTGGGAAAATTTTGAATCTACACACGTACACCGGCATGGCTGGTCTTCTCCCCATGATACAAAACGTACTTAAGTACAACCCACACCATACACCAGTACACTAGGTACACGCAGTACTGCAACACCATGAGATGAGTCTGTAAACGGTGGAACCTCTCCGGCTCTCTGGGTGCCAGTGGAGGTGAAGCATACTGCTTGTTTACAGTAAGGTGGCAGCCTGTGCTGCTCCAGCTGCCCCCCAAACTGTTTCCTGTGTGCAGCGTTTCACCCTTAGCAATGATTAATAAAGACACACTTATATTGTGGTACAGAGTGTTAGCGTGTGCTTTTCACCCTGAACTGCAGCGCCGACCGTCCTGAACACGGTGTCCGTCCGGTTGCTGAGCTGCTGAACATCTCACACAGCTGTCTCCATCCCTACCCCCGCCCCCGCCCACCCGGCGAGGGACCGTCGGCAGATGAACTAAAAAGGAAAATAATAAAATAAAGTGAGAAACTGATTGAGCAACACAGAGATCTGTTTAACGAGGCATTCTGGCGAACAGAGCTGCCAGTCTCGGGCCGCCGATGGAAAAACATAATTACCTCATATCTACGAGTTTATGAAATGTGTGCTGCAACAGCGGAGCAGAAAGGAAAATATTGAGTTGGACAGAAACAACAGAGTGTAGTGTTCTGTGGAAGGTACACAAGGCGTAGAGCAAAGTCAAACATGGTAATTAATTAGACTAATATTAATATTATTAATGCATTGGAAAATTTCATTCTCTCAGCCCTAATCACAACTGGATAGCTTGTAAAAACTATTTTCTTAGGCCTGGGTGCAAACAGAAGAGCCTTCCAAACATCTGAGAGCTATTTGTTTATGCGCCGATTAAAGTGGGCTGCGTGTGAGCCTGGGGGGGGCAGGTGGGCCCCAGCCAGCACTGGGGAGCCGGCGGCACAGTGCGGACAGGAAAGGGGGCAGCAACTCCCCCATCACCCCCCCACCCCCCACCCTTTCCGGAGGCCCCCAGCCCCACGGGAGGGGTGTGGGGATTGTTTTGGGCGGTGTTTGAGCAGGTGGAGAGGATTAGCGGCACTGTCAATACTGGGGCCGCAGGATAAGGCCCGGCAGTCTCGCCAGCCCTCCGCTCCCCGGGTGCGGGCGTCTTCCATGCACACATGCGCGCCCCAAGCGGCAGATCCGTCTGGAGGTGCTGGGGGGGGAGCACTGGCGCGGGGTCAAACTGCTGCTGTTGTCCTTCAGAAAAAAAAAAAAAACTTTCAGGAGAACAATACCGCTTCCTCGCCTTATGGTCTGTGTTTCCCAGGCCCCTCCGCATCGCCGAGGCCGTAACTGGATCAGTGGCTCTATAAAATGGATGGATGGTTAACTCTGATTCTCTGGGAAGGTTGGCAAGGGGTCGGCATCAAACGAGCAGGGCTATAAAACGTAAAGGTCAGCGAGCCCCATATCAGTGGACAACAGAGCTTTCGGCGACACGGAGCCCCGTCGCTTACGTAAACGTCTAGCGCAGCTTAGCATGCTCATCCTGGAAACGCATCCCTCCTGGGCCCCTATTTGCCAAAGCGGCAGCTGCTCTGCTGGCCGCGGAGCTCTCGGTTAAATCTGAATGCAGTTACAGGATCCCGAACACCACGTTCACATATGACGGCCTCACGTTCTCCTGCAGAATCGTCGGCTGATGCGCATGAATTAGTCAGAAGTCTTTGCTAACACCTTCCTGTAAACACGGGGACCACGTACACGGCATCCTCGCCGCCAATTACGCCCACTTCGCTCCTGTGGTGTGACATAAAGCCACCAACCTGGAGATGTCACAGGGACGGTGGCTGCCACCCATCCGTCAGTACGCCCTGTAAAGAATTATCCCGCTTGCCGCAGTTTAGCGATATTAAAAAAAAGGCAGATTAATTGTTGTTTCAGCGCATTGTGTACAAATGAAACGCTGTCAGTGTTTCAGACACTAGCCTGACTGGTGAGCTTAAGCGTCTCTGATCCCTGTACGGCCGCCAGAAAGAAAGCTAAAGATCTTTTTTTTTTCCAGCAAAGGAGAGGGGAGCTGCAAATTTGGCTGGCGAACAGACACACACACACACACACACACACACACACACAGAGGGAAAAACATGCATGACTGTTGGAATTGGACTTAAAATATTTGTATATTCTTCATGCAGTTGGGTTGAAAGGGAACTGGCAGCGTGTTCAGCGGTGACGGAGGGCTTAAGAGGCACTTTAAGAATCCCCAGAGCCAAGTGTGCTCTGTCATGAAGAAGATCTACCGACCTCTGACCTCTCCTTTTACTGTTGCCCCGGCACCCTATCCAGCGACCTGTTTACCCACTGCCATGGAAACCTAGCAATCGTTATTTAATTAAGTCCTTCCACTCCAGGCTGGAAGGTTTCGTGTAGGACACGCTGAGGGCCCCTCAAATCCTCAGGCCAGCTCTAACTCCTCTGCACTGAACTCCGGCCCAAACTTTCTTTGCACTACATTGATATTGGACTTGGCGGCCCCTGCATAACCATTTTGATTAAAACCTTGGAGGGAGAGGCATATCTCTCTCTCTCTCATTCCCCATCTCTTTATATTCCCATTCCATTGTTTTTCCAATATGACATATTTGCATATACATTTTGCCACAGCTTAAATGAACAAATGAACCAACAAAAAGGCTTCATTTAAATTCCACCGCTGTTTGTGTCGTTCCCTTCTGTTCCCAAGAGGGTTTGAAGTTTTCTGTCAGACCTGTGAAATTTTGAGAAGGAAAAATGGATATTTGTGAGGCGTTTGTCAACTGAGACTGCAATGTGGTATACATCGCCTGTCAAGTTGTGTTTGCGTGTAAGAGTCGACTTTTAAGCTCAGATTTTTTTTGTCTGCTGGGCTGCTTGTGTTGGTTGGTATGTCAGTGTGACGGCTTTCACTGCCTTCAGCTCCTTCGCTTCGCCGTCCTCTTTGCGTGTGGGTAAGCTGGTGAGTTATGTTTGTGCTGTATGACTGGAGTTTTGGGGTTCGGGGGGGGTCAGTCTTCACTTGCAGTCAGAACAGGGTGTAGTTTCTGAAGCTATGCAGCGCTGGTGTGAGTGTGAAGGGTTTTTTGCTTATTGCCGTCGCCAGATTCGGACAGGTTTACGATCCTGCTGTAGCTGTTGATTGAGTTTAGATCAGACCATAAGCATTTTTGCTTGCATTCTATGAATAGCTTCCTGTGTTTGGATGGTTCTTGCATGGTTGTTTAACATGCTGCAGGCCAGGAAACATCAGTTCCTAGAGCCTGAGCGATGCCACCCGCACAAAGACCCCATTCCCAGTCCCCACACGATCTTTTTCTGTCCTGTAGCAGTCTCTTTTCTTCCTCCCTTGTGGCCCTACTCAGTCTTAAGGACTTCAAGTCCTTCAATATCCCACAACCCACTCCTGTGTCCCCGCCCCCAATAAATCGGCCCTCCCTCAGTCTCCCACAGCACTGACAATAAAGCGTTACAGCAGTCAATCCATGTCAACAGCAGCTTTGCTTAATTCCTGCTAAACACGTTTAAGCTAAATCTTCCCCCTAATGATGTATAATGATTAGTACTTGCTCTTTATTCTGCGACTGGCTTGTATTAATTGATTTATTTCCTTAGCACCAAAATGAGCTCAGGTAGGTGTTGATTCGGGGAAACTTCGGGGTGGGGGGGGGGTGTGAGTGTCGGAGAACATCCTCGGCAGACCAGGCCACATCGGAAGAGATCGGACTGCATGGACTCTGTCGAACTGAGGTACAGCGCAGCCTTTGGACATTCCCTGATTCCCTGGAGTAGGAAAGGAACAGTCCGTCTCCAAAACCAGGCCCAAATCATTATTCTTACCCTCAGCCCTAAACTTCAGGGTGCCAGTCATATTTTCTCCCATTCGTACTGAGAGCGTTTCCCGGTTTAGAGTGGAAGCTGAGACAGCCAGGCGCTGCTTGGCAGAGTGCGGCCCAGGATTGTTCCTGCACACACGCAACATCCCCCTTTTATTCAGTGTAGGATTTGCATTCTGTTTACGTCTTTTGTTCTCTTATGAACGGACACCAGCGAGTCTCAAGTTTAAATGGGGAGCTGAAGCGGCTCTGAGCTCATCTGCATACTGTAATCAAAGAGCCCTGAAGGCTGCCCGCAGGGGGGGGGCACAGCACCCCAGCCCCCTTCCAGATCAGCCCCTAATGTGCTACAGATGTTGCCCTGGCCTGAGCTTCCTCTGCCCCGCTGCCAAGGATGCGCAGAGCCCAGCGCGGTGCCCGGGCTGCTGCCAGGCTGCGGGCCGCCGAAAGCCCATGGCTGAGCGGGGTGCACCGTGCCAGCGGCGGGGACCATCCTCCCTGAAACCCCAGGGGCTCTCGAATCCCACCCCCACCCCCCGCTACTTCACGCTCCCCCTCCCCGCGCTTAAGCCAGACAGACACCCTTGTGGGCTTGCGGTCCAATCCCCCCGTGGCTTGTGGGAAATGCTGCGTGCCCCTGGACAATATCGGACCATATGAACAGGGGCCTCCGGTGCCACGCCGGGCCAGATGGAGTCACGCACCTCTTTGCCATGACTCTCCTCAGCCTGCTTTCGACTCTCTGGCCCCTCCTTACCCAGTGGAGGCCCCGCTGGAAGCCCTGGCCCATTGCCTGCGGCCGGTGTGCAGCTGGCTGGGCACCACTGTCTGACTGCTCTGCGGGAACAGACTGAAGCCCACGCTGGGGGCCCAGGGGCCCGTGCCATCACAGGAGATGGCCGCCATGGGCCGGCCGGCATGCGGGCAGCCGTGCGGTCCAAGAACCGGGATCCTGCAGATGTGGTGCATTATGGGATATGCATCTCCTATAACAAATAATTGTGGTTTTAGTTATCAACATACAACCTGCATCTAATCTGATTATCCGCTAACCTAGTACCTAACAGGCTGTGTTATGTACGATACAGCAGATGGTCATTTGACCTGCCTGTACCAAGATTTATTTTGCAGACATACAATAAACTTTTATTGCCATTGTAATAACAAAAATTACGATGTCAAATTTAAGATATAAAGCTTTGCTGATATACTTTCATTGTGACATTACTTCACAGTGCTCTTATCACTTAGTGAAGACACAGGCAGGGTAGATCCGCTCTGAATAGCAACTCATGCAGCAATAATGGCCACAGCAGTACGGTCTGCCCTGGGACTGCTGGAACCTTTTAACCCCATTAACATAGACATACACCTGAGTAGGCCAATGTGGGGAGGCTGACATCTTAATGGTGTCTTTATATGCTAAGTAAGTACTGTGATTTTGATCAGTTCCCTTTAACTGCAAGTATAGAATTGACCAAATCTGTCAGCAAAGACCATAGAGCCAAAATATTCAAGACCCCTGCCAGTTCTATGTTTAAACTCGCTTTGATTGGTAATCCACACCGGCACAGGTGTCCCATCAGGATCAGTCTGAAAATGTCTTATGAAATGACAATGTCTCTCATGAGATGGCAGTACCTCATAGAAGCAGGCAGGGGGCAGTAGTGCTCCAACATTGCCGCAATCTGGCACTAACCTCTTCCTGCTCAGAGCTTCTCACAATGGGAATCTGCCGGAGGGGAAAGTGTTGCTTTTTTAGGTCTGTAAGCCCATATCCCTTAATCCCCAGCCATGATTGACAATCATGATTTAGAGTATATGGTGTCCCATTCTAATCCACGAGCACTGATTTCATTTGCATAGCTTCCGTGGCCTCATTTTGGGGGAGGAAGCGACTGCCTTTGTAAGCGAAGCAGAGAGGAAAAACAGAACGATGGTGAGAGAGGGGTGCGTGTTTGTTTGTGTGTTTATGTGCGAAGGGGGAGATGGGGGCGGCTCCTGAGCTCGACCGGGCTCCGTGTGCCACCCCAGCCTGGTACCCGTCCCTCACGCACACGCACACACGCATGCAACCGCCACCAGGCAGCTCTCAACCGAAACAGGATTTGTTTGTTTCTAACGGAGGCTTGCTTATAGGTGGGTGTCCCCACCACTCCCAGAGGCTATCAGGAGACTCCCAGGCTGATCCTGCTCATTTCGTGCCAAGTGCAGCACTTGAACGGATCTCGTTTCGCTTCCAGTGCGTTTGAAAAGCTCACCTGCACTGAGGGGCCCTTACGGGAGACACCAGGGTTATGTCTTTGTACTTGGAGGGAAGATCTGATGTAAGGCGAGGTTGGGACAGGCTGGGTACAGACAGGCTCCTAAAATACCCAGAAACCCCTATCCTGAAACCTAAGTTCACCTGCCCCCTCCACCCCCCTAAATGTTTATGGTGCAAACTTTGACCAACAGACACAGAAACTAAAGCGACAATGAGCTTCGGGCCGCCTTTAAATGGAAACTTAGCTTAGCTTAGCATAACAGCGCTGGATAAGCAGTCATAGAGGATGGAAGGACGATGCGTGTGTCTAAAGTCACTCGCGATGTCACCCGTCTACGCAGCAGGAGCTTCTGCTGGAGAAACACAGGTTAAGTACCTCGTTCAAGGGTACAGCAGCAGGACCCTCCCTGAGACTGGAGGCAGCGACCTTCAGGTTAAAGGGTCACGTCTGTATCAGCCATGCTGCTTGGTGCCCACACTATCATGATGTTCTGAGAAACCACAGTTCGCCTGATCCTAGGAGACATGCAGCCTGGGAGCACGTTTCACCAGCCACTCAACGGTGCGGCAAGGCTGCCTTTCTGCAGAATAGCCCATCCACCCCATTTACTCCACCTGATCTGTTCCTCATAAACAGAAGGCACAGTTCCTGAAAATCAGCCATGTTATTTTTCAGGGCACCCTAAAAATCTGAAGATACCAGCACTCGCTCTGCAGTAGTTTCCAAGTGCTTTTAAAAAAAAAGGCCAACTCTTAGACTAAGTCCTGGCAATGAACTTGTGAATATTGCACCCTTGTGACAGGCCACCACCTTCTGAGAGTGTAACACTAGCTTAAAACTGCTCTTATCTGCTGTCTGTTTAACAACAAGCCGCTCTGAGCTGCCTGTAATGACGGCAGTAATCCACATGGCACTGTCACCACTAGGCAGTCAGACTCAGCACCCAGCATGCACTGGGGGACAACAGATATAGCCAGGATGCACCTTGGTGCACAAGATGTGCCCAGAGTGCACTATGGTACAACAGACATCAGTGGCGTAACCTTTGCATCTCTTGGTTTACCCAGAATACACTGGGACAGAAAGGACTAACCCAGTGCAGACCTGGGGTATAAATAAAACCAGGCAGAAGGGTGACAACTATAGCTACAGTGGCTCATACAACTGGGAGTCATGCAGGGTACATAATGTACCCGACCACGGGCTCTGAAAATACCTGCATAAACCTTCACATCAGAAGACGTGAGACGTGCCCACAGCCATACACACGTACCTGCTAACCCAGAACATCAGCTGTCTTCCTGGGTTTTCGTGGCGTGATTCTGCTATCCCTGATGTGCTCATCTGTCCAATCTCAGTACAATAGGCAGATAAACCTAATTGCTAGCTGGCTGTTACTTCCAGCTGGCATCATTTTAGCAGGAGGAAGTATTTTTCCCCCCGACCTCCAAGACCCAAAACAAGCACTTAAGCAGTAATTGTGTGCCACCCAACCTGCGGAATCCAGAAACCCAAATCTGTAATTACAGTACATGGGGCGTGTGCGCTCACCTGCACAGGGAAGGGGAGGAACACCGCAGCCGCTCGTCCTGGAGGGACATGCTGCTCCACGGGCCGGCCAGCTGACACCGCCGGCCGCATTATTGCTACATCTCCCAAGAGGGTTTAGGATCCGCAGCACTTCAAGGAGACAAAAAAAGACAAACACGGTCCCAGAAATAAACAAAGTCAAATGAGATACATTTCCCATCGGGCATGTCGCTATATTTGAGGGGGGAGCAGAGGGGAACTGGTGGACAAATCCCCAGCAGAGGGGGAGACGGTGTTGGGGTCCACGCTGAGAGACACAGCCCATCTGAGGAAGCTTTCCTGCTGCCTTCGCTCTCTCTAAAAGGAGCGGAGCATTTGTTCCAATCATAATGTTTTTATTACAGCATCTGAGGACACATAGTGACACTGGGTTCCAAATTATATACATTTTGCACTGATCAATAGTATTTATTTTCAATCTTGTGAAATTAAATAATACTATATGTTTGCTTTTATGGATGTCTTTTGTTGCTAAATTTATGTAGGCTGAAGAGAAAAACAGATTGCCAGTTTGTCGATTGTTTCCTGCTTCTGTGTAGCTAACAATCATTATTTATTATTCCTTCTGAACCCACTTGAGGTCCCTTTCAACAGATCTCCTGCTAGTGCCACTTAGACAAATATTTAATAGAGATAAATGTATTATTTGCTATAAAAAGGCAAGAGAAAGTGTATTTGAACCTTGTATCTAGAACTAAAATGATATAACATGATGTACTGTATCTGAAGTCTTGGCCCTTATGTGTCAATATTGACTTTTTGGAAAGACAAACACACAGCCAGCAGGTATATGAGTGGCTAGCCCTAGAGGACGGGTCCTAAGCAAACGCCCCACCGGGGTCCCGGCAGGCCCCGGCTATCAGTACTGGCTTCTGCAGGTGACAGACTGTGTGGCCTGGGGATAATGTACTTGGTGCCCTTGTTGTCTCTTTGTGCAATACCCCAATTTGTTATCCCCTCTGTTTACTAGTCTAATTGAATCCCTATCTCCTTACTTCTTTAATTTTGTTATTAAAAGAGAGAGAGGAAGGGAAAATGTTCTCTTCTTCCTCCCATTTTGAGAAATTATACTCTTGTACTTGATCCAGCTAACAGGATTTTCTTAAATTACTTTATAAAAGACCATCTTTTAACTTTTCTCTTTTTCTCTCTATCCATTCATTAGCAGGTCTGCCTGAAGGGCCTCCTCTCATCAATTGGTTGGGTTAAAGTTACAAAGTTAGGCGGCTCAGCGCTCACGGTGGTTTGGGGGGTGGGGGGACTTGGGGGCCGTGGCAGAAAGCGTGTGTGGGGGAAGCAGAATTATTAATTTCTGAAGTATTAGAAAAAAATAAAGAGATTGGATTAAGAGTATTGGCACTCTGTTATCCTGTACTAGTGCCCCCAGGGACTTACTGTGGTGGAGGACATTATGCAAATGTTCTCTCTTTCTTGCTCACTTCCTCCCTCTCTGTCGTTCTGTCTGTCTCGCTCTCGCTCTCTTTCCCTCTCAGTCAATCTCTTCCCCTCTGTAATCTCTCGCTCGGCCCCCTCTGCGCTGCTCTCCTCTGCCCCTCTCTCCTTCGCTCCCTCTCTCTCTGTAATCTCCCTCAGTCAGCGGACGCAGAGACACGCCGTGGCAGCGCAGAGCAGCAAGCAGCCCGGCAAAGAGACAGCTGTCAGAGACGTCCCCCGTCATCCCGGCCCGGCTCCATCTGCAAGGGCCCGATTTCAAACTTGCATAGATTGCTCATGGGAGTTTTACTTACACAAAAATGTTCTGAGGGCAGAAGTAAAAATGATTGGTTCCGAGAGATAACCAATCAGATTGTAAGAGAGGTTGGTCCAAACAACTAGAGGAAGCAGGTCCAGGACACCTGATTGGTTGGTCCCATCTCTTCTTATTGCTTGGACCCACTTCCTCTACAATCTGATTGGTTATCTCTCTGATCCAATCATTTTTACTTCTGCCCTCAGGACATTTTGGTGTAAGTAAAATTCCCACAAGCACACAGAATCCCCTCCAAGGGCACCGGAGGTGGCGTGGTTCTAGATGCAGGTTATGTAATTTGCATCCGTTCTCATCACTTTATCTCATTTTCTTTTCCTCTGATTGACGCACTGAAAAAGAGTCTGGTTCTCTCGTCCCCATTTTATTTTGAGATTTTTATTTTTCATAGGCTGCACCCTAGCATGCGTGATGGGGATGGTGGGAGAAAGCCAGCATCAGCAGAACACAACTCAAATACATCGCCCCCCCCTCCAGGTTGGAACAGAAAATAAAGAGCACAAAGTATACATACAGTTCTTGTGAAATGCCTCAGATTCTCATGGAACAGATGCTTAAAACTAAAATTGATCGATTAAACTAAGCAAATGGAAAAGGGATTCATTCTGAAGTATTTGAAGATATATTTATGGAGGGAGCCTTTGGTATGTTGTGTTTTTTTCTGCCTTCTCTTTATTTAAAACTATTTTTCTCCATTCCTTAGTGTGGGGTGTCGAGCCACTGTCCCACTGATGCTGGTCCATAGGTTGTACAGTATAGTTATTCAGAAAGTTGAGCAAGTTGAGTCAGTAACTTCAGAATATATGCAGGGCCATGAATATGGACTGACTTCAGACAGAAGAAGACAGACAGAAGACATTACTACACCAAGGCCTGGAATTCAGTCACGTTGTTTCACTCACTACGGACTGACTAATCAGCAATGTGTGCAGTTCCCTAAGAAACTTTAAAAAAAGTTTCCTGAAGAGATCTGCCGTCACACTGGGGCAACTCGCAGAACCCCAAGGGAAAATCTACTGGCATCTCTTGTCACCTCTGAGCACTGTATGCATTGCTGGGAAACTGAGAAAAGTTTAACAGGGTGCTAAACTTTCAGAAAATATACATATTTCACAACTAAAGTAAACAAAAACTAAAAATGAGTATTCTCATTCTGACAAAAACAGCCATGACCAGGTGAATTGCAGCCCTGATGTGCACCACGGCACTATTCCTGGTCCTCTACACTTTTGGACAGGATGATAAAAAACCACAGAGGAAAGCAGGGAAAATGTCTCAGCCTGTGGTGGGAGGGGGAGAGAGAGCGTGGAAGCCCAGCAGCATCGGCAGCGTTTAGACGAAGCTGCTTGTGGCTCGAGGGGGAACGCGGGACCGGTTTGATGTTTGCAAATATTAGCTTTGTGCAGGAAGTTTCTCCTTTTACAAGCTCATTGCATATTCAGTGGCAGATGTTGCGATGACTGCAGCAGGGATAAAGGGGGGGCTGGCAGATGAATGAAAGGCTGAGACGGTGGAGCTGTTGTCGGAGGAGCGAGTAATTGGCCCCTTGGTGACGCGGTGGCAGAGCGAGAAGCACTGGCGGCCTCTCTCTCCCCTGCCCTCATCCTGCTCCTCTCCCGCTTGCCGTCGCTCAGATCTGATAAAGGTAAACATGTCGGGAATTTGCCATGTGATAAGGGAGGCTTTTCCACAAAACGGAGCTGGTGTGATGAGGCTGTGATCTCAGCCGTGTGGGTAACTGCGGGAGCTGCAGCGGAGATCTCAATCCACTTCCTGCCATCACATAGGGCACTGTAGGACCCAAGGCACCATCCCAGCTTCAGGCTACCGTTTCTTTTCATTTTCCTACTCTACCTAAGATAAAATACGTCTTCCCATGTCAAGCATTAAGCCTGACCTTTGTGTACTGGCTTTTTTTTAGCTGTAGGAAGTAAAAGGTCCTCACCAGGAGACCACCAATTAGGGCTTTTAGAGAAGGAGTGGTCCCAGCGTGTGGAACTGTAGTAGCAGGTGTTCAACACAGTCAGACAGACTGTACCCTCAAAAAATCATAGAAAAAACCCATAGTTTCAAATCCAAAACGTGTCTCTGCAAAGTGGAAAATTAATGGTGCCTAAATAAATAAACAGTGGAAGTCTTAAAACTAGCATTTATAAATGTGGCAACTGGTGTTAATGACAAGCGTTTTTAATTTGGCAATATTGAGCAAATTATTTAAGCCTCTGTAGGGCATGTACAAGTGTCCCATAAAATATGCAAACTGATGCCAAAATGACTGAACCCAACCGTTACCTTCTCAGCTCCCCCCCCATTTACCTGGATGCCTGCCCTGTTTGCTGGGACATACTTTCACTTTGTTGGTCACTGTAGCCACCTCATTAGGGTTAACTAACAGGCCATGCGGGGCAAAATCTCCATGCTGCCCCCCCCCACGCAGGTAGCATGTGTTCCACGTCGGCCAGATACGCCTCTGGATCAGAATCCTGCTTCAGACCCTGGCACATGTGAGGGGAGTTTTGGCAGGAAGCGAGTGGCGCAGAGTGGGGGTGGGTTTGGGTGGGTGCTGCCGGTGATGGGGAGAGGAGCGCAGTTGGCGGGGGGGGGGCTACAGTGAGCTGAACTTTGTTAATGGAGTGTCTCTGTGTGAGAGTCACCCAGCTTTGAAAGCCAAGCCCCCCGGGTGAGGGCTCTGAAGCACTGGAATCAGACATGCACAATCAGTTCCACTCCTTAAATCTCCTTTAGAAGCATATCTATTTGAACAGCCTCCCCTTAATTAGTTTCTCTATCAGTTAGCGGGTTGTGATCTGGCGGACGGCTCCGGCAAGCTGGAGTGCCTCTGAATGGAGCCCGAACGCCGCGTTCCCCCTCTCCTTTTCTTCCCCTCCTTCTGCTCAGTCGCTTCTGCTTTATATTGTTCTGCCTGTCCTCTCTCTCCTTCTCTCCTCCTGGTTTTCTCGCTCCTTTCTTCCCCTTCTTGGGTTTCACCCTGTTCAGTTCGCAGCGGCCATGGAGGCCGTGGCCCTGATTAGATTGTTCTCTGGCTCCTTTCTCCTCACTGTGGATTCAGGAATAAAATCATTTAATAAGATTATAATGAGCTAAAGGGTGCTAGTGGCTATGGGAAACGTGAGGAAAAACAACTGCCTGTGTGTTTATTGTAATATTTCTGAATCTACCATTCTGGTCAAACCAATATACATGGTCATGGTGTTAATTGTGTCTGCTCTGTCCTGCTTGCTGAGAGATACGTCTGGGAATTACGTGACATGAGCAGCCTGGTACCTATGAACAGGTGACTAAAATATGTTAATGAGCTGCAGTTTGGGGCATGTGATCAATGACCAGTGGCTCAGCTGGCCTGAAAGGCTGTTTGCGAGCCACCTGTCCAGTGAAACAAGCAGGATTTCACAATAGTCCCTGGGGGAGTAGCTACATTGGCCTGGAGAGGGTCACTGATTAGCAGTGGTTCAGCCATGG
This sequence comes from Mormyrus iriodes, assembly GCA_011763525.2. NCBI lineage: Eukaryota > Metazoa > Chordata > Actinopteri > Osteoglossiformes > Mormyridae > Mormyrus > Mormyrus iriodes. The sequence goes on from JAAGVU020000025.1 coordinate 2,137,465, forward strand.
TTGTGGCGGCATTCTGCCTTGTGCCCACGTCCACGTGGCCGAGCTGGGCACGGCCACCGGACCTGGGTCAAGGGGCCAAGCTATCCAGGGTCCCACTTGGAGGTAGATGGGTCGGGTGGGGGGGTTGCCCTGCTTGACTCTTCCCACAATCCCCGGAACAAAGGCATCATTGACGACAGGAATGTGCTCGGCCACCGCCACGGCCCACCCCGCGCTGAGCTCACCCAAGTGATTAGTTAGGGATTAAAATATTTGCTGCGCAAATATCAGCCTTGGCTGTCTGACCTCACACCGCAGTTCAAAGACGCTGCCTCGGCCCGTCAAAAGCCACCAAGACCACCAGCTCGCCAGCCAGGACATTGGCCTTTGCCGAGCCTGGCCAGGGGCTCCCCTCACAGAGTTAACTCTTTAAACAATGCCGGAGGCCTTAGTGAGATCGCTTCACCGCAAATGATGGCAAAATACTAACTGAAACTGACGTGTGCTCTGTTTTTGGCTGAGGGGCATGACATAGTGGCCAAAAGGTGCCACTCACACTCCCCCACATCGCCCTCTGTCAGTATGGCACCCCCGAACCACAGCACCCCTAGCTATACCCACACGTACCCTGACATAACGTCATTGGCCCTGTGCCATGCCATGCAGGAACGTGGAGGAACCATAGAGGAACTGTAGGCTACTGTTTGAGCAGATCCAAGAGCTTGTCATTCACTACGCTGGTTTTAAACATCAGTTATCACATGCAGCTCAATGAATTTATGTTAATCCAACATATGACAATAAACCCATTAGTACTGTAGCGCTGCTTAACAGTAACAAGTGGACCGGAAAAACTTTAAACACAGCCTAGCTAAGGTAAACATAGCTTATCACCTTATACTCTACCTTATGACAGAACTAATTCACTAATGCACATGTTTCTGTTACACAGCCATATAAATGTATCTTATTTTGGGGGGTGGGTAAAGAAAGGCATTGCCAGGAAGGAGCCGGTTCTGCTGGAAGCCTCCGCTGAGTGTGGCGAATCACACATTCAGTGGAAACACTCCGGTAATCCAGCTGACTTGCTGACCTCATCAGAGGCCGGGCGGACATGGTCAGGTGCCGACGCAGGGCTGAAATGAGAAAAGGAATTATGGGAGCCAATTGAAAATTGATCGCCTTTCACTCTGATTGAAATCTATGTGACCGGGGGGATTATGTCCCTGGGGATGGGGACCTGCTCACAGCCACCAGGCCCCGAGCCTCTGAACGGGCAGCCTGGGAGTAAAAACAGAGGTAGGCAGGTGCTGCATATCAGGGTCACTAGAAACTTCTCTACAAGCTGTTTGCATTGCACCTTGCTAAAGGCACCCCAGTGCTATATTGAAAGGGATTCTAGTGGCTGAAAGACTTGTACTGTATTTCTGGTGAAACACATTTTTCGGAGACTGTCAGCCAACTCACTGCAAGCTCTTCCTGGCCACTCCGCTTCGGCCTGCTGGCCACACACTTGTTGGTTCCTTCACCTCCTTTGCTCCTCCTGCTGGCTCATTTGACTCAAACCTCCAGAAGCAGGTGCTGGCCCTGCAAACCAACTAATACCAATGTTTCACTTGGTTGCACAAGTTAGTACAGGCTAACTATCTCAGAAAAGAAAAATTAATTGCATACCGTTATATGCAATACCGACGATGATCTTTAAACTAAAATGTTTGTTAATTACAAAAGAGCTTCTTTAAAGTTCTTTAGGAATTTATCGATCAGTAGTTTTTATTTTATTTCATTTTTTTCCATTTGGAGATTTGATTCCCCTTTGCCTAATCCAGCATGCTAATTAAGGATCGCGCTCAGTTGACTTCTATAGCCAAGTTGTTCTGCTTTTACTTGGTCCTCTTCAGAGAAACCAGCTGATACTGATGGTACCGAGAGCCAGTGACCTGTGAGGTCACTGACATCGTTAGGGTCTGGACCTCGTTAGTCCCATGGCAGCCCCGCCCCCTTTCCTCTCCGACAGACCTAAAATCAGTCTTGCCCCATCTTCATTCATTTTGGCAAAGTGCTGGAAATGGGGAAAAAATAAAGATTCAATAATTAAAAAACAACAAACAGGAAGCCTTATGAACAGTCTGTGAAAGGTGTGCTCAGTGTGAGTGGGGGGTGAAGTAGGAAAAAGTTTGCGACAAAGCTGAGAGTGCAGCCACTCAAGGGGGGGTGGGGGGGCCTATGCCAAGTCCATTATTGGCTCCCGGCTGAAACAATGCGCCCGCTCCACCCCCCCGCGGCACTCGGGCAGAGTTAAGTGCCGGGGCTTGTGGTCGGGGTTCTGTACCAGAGGAGCCTGCACCTCTGTACCTCGCTGCAGAACAGTGTGACCTGCGAGGCCGACGCCGGCTTTAATTTGGGCTTTATTGCACCCGTGTTATGCTTTTTAATAAGCGCAGGCTCGGGGGGGGAGCTCTGGGGGCTAATATTCCTTTGCTCCCAACAGTCAGTTGGCACGGAGTCCCCTTAATTTCTCGCCCCCTTCGCACCTTCCCTTTGTTTGTGCGTGGCGTGCGGGGGCACGGAAGCAGGTTGGGGAGAGCCAGGGCTTAATTAGTTTCTGTTAAATTAATTAAGAAGGAAAGGAACCTGATGCGGCCGGAACAAAAGCGCGGTCGGCCCGCCAGGCCAGGAAGGGACCAGAGCCGTGCGCCAGATTCCACAGGTCCAAATTAAAGTGACCTCCTAGGAGGGCCCGTCTCCCCAGCCCACACCGACCCCCCGGGGAAGCCTTATTGGCACCAGCACAGCCATCCATCACTGTCGGCGGCCCGGCCGGCCGGCCCTGAGCCCCACTTTACTCAGCAGAACATGCAGCCGGCCTGCGCAGCATAGCCGCAGCTAAAGCATATTCACTGCATGGCGTATTTGTAAATACAGCCACAGAGCGGCAGCCTGCATTAGCCATGTCTGTCTGGCACTGGCCTGCATCTGGCTTCTTACTGTGTAGGTTTAAAAGCACAGGAGAATTGCACATGGTATTTTGTGATGGTTTAATCCACACTCTCCTAAGGATGCTCATAAAATGCATGATGATTCATGCGTGAATCTTAAAATATTAAAATAAAGAATGTTTGAGTTTATTAAACAAGAAACACAATGTTCAACAACTAGAAGAGCACTTCCTCATGTCCTATTCTGTGGCTGGCTGAATAAATCTGAACGTGTTTCTCTCTCTCCCCCAAACAGCATCTGGGTGTCCGGTTGGGTTACTGGGTGTCACTTTGCCAATGTGCCTCAGCATTTAGGGAGACAGACAGTCCACTCTTCCAGAAAGTACTGGGTACGTCACTTACACTACTATAAACTCACCCATAAAGGTAGAAAGAGTTCAATTCAGAACATGAGAGTGGGCCTTAACCACACCTCCTGCTGGTCACTGTTACAATGGCACGTTTCTATGACCTGTACCATGTGCGCTAACTGCTATTAGCATATGATCAGTATCACGGCTTATTGTTTACCCTGTTTATATGCATGGATGTGTCAGGGGAGCCCCTCACTGCTCAGCGTATGACTGCACCTACTGGGGCATAAAAGATGAAGCTTCAGGACACAGGGCTATGTCTTTGACCAAATGCCCCCTACTGCCTCAGGCCCTGGCAGGCCTCTCTCCATGTGTGCATGGAGTCATGTGGCCAGGAGTCACATGCTTCAGGGAGGAATTGTGAGGGAGGGGGCGTTGGTGGTGCTGGCAGAGAACAGGAGGGGTGTCGTGCAGAGAGGTGGCATCAGGGGTGGTGACTCAGCGCCTGAAATGGGTCTGCAGCTTAAGTCTTGTTCTTGGGTTCAGTCCAAACTTTTCAGGACCACAACTCCCCGCTCTAATCTGCACTTCTTCAGCCGCTCAGTCCTGCAACTTGTTTTTTCCCCCTTTTTGTCTGTGAATGTTTTTTTTTTTTGTTTCTTTTTTTTGGCCATGACCCGATTCCCTGCCGCTGCCCCACCCCCTTCCCCCAAACATCAAACAGCAGGGCGGGCAGGTGGCCGACGGCACGTCCGGCACAGAAACCTACGATCAGCATGGCGGGCGATGGAGAACAGGCCCAACGTCTCCACATGAACAACGGGAGTTCATGGAAAGCATGGAGGAACGCTCAGTGTCACCGTGCAAGGGCAGAGCTGAGAAACGACAGCAGAAACCAGAGATATTAGACACCGCTTACGGACCAGATCTGGATGATTTCTACAGCTAATCTTTTCTTATCTGCTAAGGATAAACAGTGGACAATTAACATTTCACATTTGTGCCAAGGTCTATGGTGTCTGATATCATCTGCTCCCCTTAGATATATTTTGATGTATTGATGATGTGTATTACTATCATACCTACAAACCGCATCCTTTATTATGACAGGACACTAACAAGCTCTGCCCCTTTTCACCATCCATAACTTCAATATGCAATTTGCATGAGACCGTACAGCAGGCATCCCTCTCGCCTGTGTTAGGACAGCACATGTACATCCCCGCACACCTTCAAGTCTCACAAGGCAGCAGCGGCCACAAGGTTATCCGGTTACCGCGAGGAGCTGCTCCCATGGAAACCGAGAGGCTTACCCCACACACCGAGCGAAGACCTGAAGAGGTATCTATGCTCAGGAGTGAGGGGATCCCCGCCAAGACTCTGTGGCCCCGCTAATGGATTCCCAATTAAAAGCAGTGTAGCGTAGCCTGTAATCTATAAGTGTGCACTGTTTCACAGGGACTGCCTCTCCCCCTTAATCACGCTATCAAGTTGTGAGATCAATAAAGCTTAGTGCTTAAGCTGTGTTTTATTTTCGGGGGAAAATGGAGGCAGTGTACTTGGTAAATGTTCTTAGTGGCACATGTGAATTTCTTTGCACTCAAATTAAGCAGGATTAAGGGGGGACTGTGTGGCTGCTCAATTCAGCCGCCCCCCCATTCCCCCCTTCCCAATCACCACAGCAAAAAAAAAAAAAAACACGCACCCCCCAGCTCATGTGACAAAGCCTGAATGGGCCTCAGCCTGGCCGGCCTGGGCTCTGTGTCCCAGGCCGGCACCACGCTGCACTTCCTGCCCCCCTCCCACCGCCCCGCCTGCTTCCACTTGGCCTGTTCCATACCTGCTGCTCTGACCACTATGAAGTCCAGCTGAACATCTGATGCATAATTTATACAGGCCTGTACCATTCACAGGCGGCATCCTGAACTAACACCGCCATTTAGCTTTTTTGTTATATACGATCAAACGATAGTATACTTTCTTACACTCTGAAAGACTTCAGGCAATTACATTTCATACAATTACATTTCAAACAATTGCATTCCACACAATTACATTCCATACAATCACATTACACACAACTACATTCCACATAATTACATTCCACAGAAAGGCTTTAATGCCAAACCCTGTGTCCCTGAATCTGGACTCCTGACGCCCGGGTCAGAACCGGCTTCTTCCCACAGTCTGAACACACAGTGCTCTGCTGACCACCCTACCGGAGCCCAGCATCGCAGCAAATCATCCTCAATAAGGGAACCGAGAATTAGACATGGACTTTTAGTGTCATGCCTGATAAAGAAGCTCTTGCAATAATAAATCAAATCGATCAGATTAGAGGAGAATTATACATTAAAGACACCATAATTCATATTTTGCACCATCTACCATTACAAATTCAGTTATTACATACTGCACACAAACTCAGCCCTGGAGCAAAGTATAAATCATAGACTTGCAATGAAATGTGATTTAGTTCATTCTCCTTTCCAGCAACCAACCATATATATGATAATGATTCGTGGTACAATGGATCAAAATAAACAAACCCATTGCTCTGTCTTAGTGTGACACATTAACTCTGTTAATCAATGTTTCTTTAAGAAAAGAGGTATAAATAAAAGCAATTAAAATAATCTAAACCTAATGCATCCTCACTCTAAATGTAATCCTCACAAAACAAATCATTTCTAAAAACTGATGTTTGTTAAGTGTCTGTAACAAGCTGATCCAGGGTTTGGATGGAGCAAAATACATGCAGTTACTGGAATACTGAGAATGCAACACTTCGGATTAAGGGGAATGTAGTCTGGAGTGAGAGAGCCACACAGACTAAGAACCTGGAGAGATGAACCTACCACATGTTGATCTTCGCGACCATATCGCCATGGGGGAGGCAGAGTGTGACGACTTTGCTTCGGGGTCACAAGTGGAGGGTGGGGGCCGACTTGGTAGTTGGTGCAGAGTCACACAAAGGCCTGCAGGGCCTCAGAAACACACACAGAATCAGAAATAAGGCTACAGGGCCCTGGAAACACAGAAAAAGACACACACAGGACAGCAGGGCACCAGAATCACACAGAGAGACACACACAGGGCTGCAGGGCCCCAGAAAGACGCACAGAGACACACACAGGATTGCAGGGCCCAAGAAACGCACACACAGATAGACACAGAAGTGCAGGGCCCGGGAAACACAAACAAAGATATACACAG
>JAAGVU020000025.1:2158590-2187064 GCA_011763525.2 Mormyrus iriodes
AACAACTCTGAGTTATTAGTTAAGTTCTCCCCAAACGAGCTTGATGGGCCGAATGGCCTCCTCTCATTTGTACATTTCTTATGTTCTTATGTTGTTCTTAAACAACTATATCTACAAATTGTATAGTGTGTGCATATAAATAACAAAGTATATATCTAGAACAGCTCTGACAGAGTAAAAACTTTTAACGTTAAACCTTTTTAATGCGCAGTTACTGCTAATTTGGCTTTATGCTGAAAATATTAGTACAAATTTGATCACTATTATCATTACTTGCTCACAGTTCACTTTATTTCTCGATCCCATTTTACCTCATTTGCATTACATTTTTTATGGAATTGCAATAGTTTACAACATTTCAGGTCTTTCAAATGTTTTTAGTGGGTTTTTTTTTCTCTATTTCAAAAGGATGATATTATTTCATGTTTTATGTTGAAAGTTTACTTATTGCTGCTGTACAGGAGGTTGTAAGTATTTAATATTTAGCAGATTACTTTCAAGGTTTACTTCATGTTTTGTAGATATACTATTTTATGTTTTTCTCTGATCTTATTTCAAATGTTCTACAGTTTCAGTGGGTTCCGAGTCACACATGTAATAAATGATGTGACACATGGCCATCGCTGCTACACACACCTTCCCCGTGGGCCGTTAAACCCAAGTTAAGCATGTTTCTACAGAGAGCACCTGACATGATACCTTTTATTGCACAAATGCTAATATGCTCCAGCTAAACAACAGCCAGGGCTTAAACTACATCAGGGACAATCACAATCTGCGAAACCTAACAGGGACTCCCCCACCACACAGGTATCTTTTGAGGGACCCCCAACCCTGAAGGGATGCATGTTGGAATAGGAGTTTCGGATGCACAGATCGCAAGAATCGTAATTTTGGCCACCGTACGAGACTATAAGGAGCACGGCAAGCAAACGGGGGCCATAAAGGAGGGGTTACGGCAGAAAAGGCAGCAGGGACATGCTTTTTGGGGGGCTGGGGGGGGGCTGGCTAATCTGCCTCCAATGGTGTCTGTAGCCCTGTCTTTCTCTCTCGCTCTCAGGCCTTGTTTGCCCAGAGAGGCCATTTCGCGGGACTCGTCGTGCCCATTGACGAGGGGCTTTGAGAGGAATATGAAAAGGCAGATTTAAAGGTGAGAGGTGGTCAGGGAGCCACAGTGCAATGCATGAGGATGGAGGGGGGGAATTACAAAGATGGAGATGGGGACAGGCTGAGGAATGGTACAGCAAAAGCATGGCTCTACTCCGCAGGAAGGAAGGCGGAGGTTCAGAGTGAGGCCTTGTAAAAAGACAGTCCAGTTTCAAAAGAAAGCCATCTCTAAATCTAAAAATTTAAGACAAATAATACTACAACTGCATGACATGTTCTAGAAAAATATACCATTACATGCATAAATGCACGGTTTGCCAGAAAATTTCTGTTTGTAATTTCAGGCCCTGGCAGATGCAGTAAAAACATCAGTCAGGCTTCAGCCACCCAGCCACAGGGCACAGACACTGAGTGTTACGTGAACCGATTCGTATTTTCAAGCTAATCAGGCCAGACGTCTCCTCTAAGCAGCCAGAGTCATCTGCGTGTAAATAAGGAGAGCTGGCCAGCTGAGAAGGACAGAGATGCTGTACCTCATCACCTGGCTGAAAGTGCGTTTAGCCAAGCAGTTGCCACAGTGCAATGCTTTATATTTATCATTTAGCATGAACTATTTGCTAAAGAGTCAACCGACACAAGGTTCATAAAAAGTCAAAACCGAATTCTCCCATGAAGCCAGAATGCTGTCTCATTTAATTGAAGGAATGAATAGGAAACAGGAAAGGACTGAATCTAGCTCACAGCAGCAAACAATTAAACAACAAATCCCAGGAAAACAAAGACACTAATCACTGAAGCACAGCCGAGTATGAGTCTGGCATATTTCAAAAACCCGGCCCCCACCTCAAGCCCCACTCCAAACCACACCCCTCGACCCAACCCACTCACTCAGTCACACAGGCTCCCCAAACCTATACTCTGACAGAATTAACCAGACGGCACTCACGCCAAGGATTATGGGAAAGTCGCTCTGTGTCAGACCCTCTCCTGTGAGGAAAGAAAAGACTCCGGTTTGACTCCAAGCCTTTCATGTTGCCGAGGCAGAGTTGTGTGTGGGCCAGGCGTCACTGCGCCTGTTGCTGGCTGCTGGGCCCCCCGCCTCTCCTAAAAGATCCTCTTTACATGTGCCTGGACCCTGTCGAGTTTCATCGATTCAGTGAAGCTTCCTACAACATAGCGTGACCCTCCTCACCCTCCCCCCCTGAGGCCCCAGCCAACTTGCAGGTCCGGCTGCATGTGAAGAAAGGCCTTCAGCTAAAGGCAGAGGTGTCCATCAAAACAAAAACGACGGCGAGTGATCTTCTGTGCTGGAAACCATGTTCAGCGTGTTTGCCCTTGATCTTCCACACCTTCACCCCCTGCCCCCCCCATCCACATACAAAGAATAAAGCATACAGCTGAAATCCCCGGGCCTCCCATATAAACTCTTATCTCATCAAGTGTGGATTTTCCAGGACAGAGAAAGGATGTCTAACTTGTGTTCTTCTGCCTCCCTGGGGACCTGACTCCTATTGCCACACAGTTTAAGCCATTTCAGCCTTGGCTATGATCTTAATTAGCTACACCTAAAGCCTCTCTCTTTCCAGAAAAGTCTAATTAAACCCACAGTGGGCCCAGGCCAGGCCCCTCCCCTGCTTAAAGAGAAACCTTAATCTGTTGTCCTGGGATTATGACCCAAGACACATCACAGGCAATCATTGCCGCCCCCCCCTCCCCGTCACAAAGGTATTTTCTCCATTAATTTGCTTCGTATGACAAACAGTCCCCTCAACGAGCCGAAAAAGGCATCACGCATAGCACCTTAATAAGGGGGCACATTTCAGCAGAGAGCTCACCATCTTCCAGACATAATCCAAACGAAGTGTCGCGGCTCCGTGCGCACAGTGGCGGGGGGGGGCTCTCAAGGCGGGTGGCTTGTTACTAACGGATGGGGAGCCACTTGACTTTGTTGTACAAATAGCCCCGTCCTTCATGTTGCCGTGTGTTTGTGTTTGTTTGTGACGAGATCATCGCCCCATCGTTCTGGCTCTTCTCCTCTGCTGACGGCTGACAGACATCGGCACTCGAGCACCATCCTTTTTTTTTCAGGCTGCCATTAACAGGGGCAAATTAGTTGAGTTCCGCAATGTAGCCGGGACTCTCGAGGAGCCAGACACCACACCGTTGAGGTCGCCTTCCTGATGCCATGCCACACACGAGACTCCACTTCAATGCTGAACCAGGGGGGATCAAACGCCGGAGATCCAAGGTAGAATTGCGACAGTGAAGCTGAAAGCTTCCTCAGCTTTAGTGAGACCTTGGATATGCTGGGAGGTGAAGCTCTGGTGAACGTCTGCCGCCCCGATCGGTGCAGAAAGGAAGCAGTGAGCGTCCTGTGATTTTAAAAGTGCATCTTATTTTTCCTCAAGGGTAAAACCAACATGGTCCAGCATTTTTCCACTCTCTGTGGACTGTCAGTTTCTTCACAATCTGCTAAAAGTGACAGGGGCACAAAGAGAGAATCCCAGGGTTTGAAACAGCCAGCAAAGAATCACGTCAGTTAATTTGGATATATAATCTTTTCCATATGAGATGCAAAAATAAATGTTTTGCCAATATACTGATGGAAAAAGGACATTGACTGCTTGCACGTGGGGAGACTGGAGAGGTGAAGTTGGTGACTCCACTAGATGATCTAAACGATGGATGGAGAGGAGCTAGATTGATTGTGTTTCCTCTTCATCCCATGAAGGTGTGCACCAGCAACGACAGGGTACAGTTAATTCAAGGGTCAACAGAAAGGAGACAAGGGAAGATCAATACATAAAAAACAAGATGCCAGGCAGTGCTGAATACAAGCTGACAAGTATCCGGAGACGAGCTGCAGAGCTTAATGAGACATTGTCACAGAGGAGTCTATAAAGCATGTAAACCCACTGGCCACCTCAGCTTTATACAATGACAGCGTGTGAGTATGATGACATCCATGCCTTCCACATCTGCCCATAGGCATCATCTGGCCCAGGGCCCTCAACAGACAGCACCTGGGGACAACTGTCGGCAAATGCAGCGCTGTGTTCCAGGACGCCAACACGGGTCTGCAGGATTCTCTCATCCTCAGCTCAGAGTTCCTTGATGTAATTACTTGGATAGTAACCCACCTCACCTGGGGCCTCATTTGTCAAACTTTGCATTCATTTTTTCTTGAAAAAATGTGCAGGCACGAAAAGAAAAAATGCATACGCGTAAAAAAGATCAGATTTATCAAACCTGCTGTACGCACATATGTATGCAATTTCCCCTTGTTTAACCGGAACTGTCTTGTAAATGCGAGCCTGAGATCCTGCCCAGTTGTCACCCACTAATGACCATAAATGGCCAATACAAATGCACTTCACGCTCATATATTATGCAAATCAAGCCTTTCTGGGACCTGATTTGCATATTATATGAGCATGCAGTTACATGGACTTCGTCGTTGTTCACTTTTTATTTACATTTAGCCCAGGCTACCTTAAATCCGTCAAGTAATCCAGCTAAGCAAGAGATCCTGCTTCATGATGCACGCCCCTGGTCGCGAAGTCTGACAACAGCAACTGTAAATAAAAAACAAAGAAGAGGAATTTTAAACAGTGTGAGGTAGAGGAAAGAAAATCTTATATTTGGGGGCCTATTAGCATTTACCACAAGCAAGAAAATTTACAAGACATACATTTAGCTGTGCATTTATCACACTTTTGTAGGTTTCCTCAGCTGTTTCTTTCACTTTTGCACAATTTTTTGCACTTTTGGATTAGATGCCAAACTGCATTTTCTTCTCTGCATATACTTTGTACGAAGATAATAAAGTTAAATATAAAAAAAGTGTATTAAATGGCGACATCGCCACTGCAGTAAATTTCATCAGCTCTACAAAGTGTCCTGAAAAACTGGCCAGAGAGAAAGGAGAGAAAGGAAAAACTTGCCGCACATTGGACCGGTGTGCCTGCATTTATCGGTGGCAAACCCACATCTTCAGGCTCAGACTTCGACATGCGTATGGTGTCTATAATAGGGGATGCTCTATTATGTGGTGTGCCGCTAGAGTATTTGGTAGATACTGATGTGGTGTGTGAATTTCGGTGCATAGAAATGCATGTGTGATGCATGATGTCGATGTTACGTTGCGTCACGCAATACAGATTACTTGTGCATTAATGGAATGAAATAGCTTTCAGTTGACAAAGGAGGCTTCATTAGCACCCATCTCATCGTATGCATCTACCACTCGTGGGCGGAATTTGGAGGTTAGTGGGGGGGCAGTGCACCCCATGAGCGGTTATTTGCTCAGCAAACCGATGGTGCTGTGAGGTTATGATTGTGTACCTTTCTGGCACTTTGCACCTTTGCATAAACAGTTTGCTAGTGCCCTATAGGTAGACAAAATAACAAGTTGTGTGTGCATCAGATCTGTGCATTAACACATAGGGTAAGCAAGATTCGATTTTTTTTTGGACCACCCAAGTGCAAACATTGAATTCCACCTGTGCTACTGCTGTGCGCTCTACTATTGTGCTTTTGATAGCTATACTTTGATCTGAGGTGCCCTTATTGCAATATCAGTACAGCCGATTGCCACAATTAGATCAGTAATACTGGACAATGCTACAAATGCAGTTTTTACATCTGCCTGTTCACCCACGTTGTAGAGAAACGTACTTTTAATTCAAAACAAAGTGCAAAGACATTACACATAGTGCAAACAGTAAACAAGTTAAAGTAATCTTGGTGGTCCATGAAAACTCGTTCCCTTCTAATCCTTCTGTTTACATAGTCACCAACAAGAACACAATTATGCTGCATCACATTCTTGTGACTATAGGCTATTTTTATAAGTGGATTCACGTACGCCAATGGCTGACACTTAATTTACATTTAGTGCAACCTGTGACAATTACTGATATTTTCAATTCATGGGAAGAGGTGACAAGACTTAGTATTTGAAATGGCAAATTAAATTCTTCAAGGCAAATACACTATATGGACAAAAGTATGGGAAGACACCTTTTAATCATTCAATTCAGGTGTTTCACTCCCATTGCCGCAGGTATATAAAATTATGCATTTATACGATCAAGTTTATAAACATTTGTGAAAGAACTGGTCGTTCTGAAGAGTTCATTGAATTCAAGTATGGTACTATCATGGGATGCTACCTTTGCAATAAGTCAGTGTGTGAAATTTCTTCCCTGCTGGATATACCACAGTGGTATTACTACAAAGTAGAAGCGTTTAGGAACAAGAGAAACTCAGCCAAGAAGTGGCAGATCACACAGTAACAGAGTGGGGTCGCAGATTGCTGAGGCGCATAGTGTGTAAAAATCGCCAATGCTCTGTTAACTCAGTAACTACAGAGTTCCAAACTTCCTCTGGCATTAACTCCAGCACGAAAGCTGTGCGCCAGGAGCTTCATTGAATGGGCTTCCATGGCCGAGCTGCTGCATACAAGCTTCACATCACCAAGTGCAATGCCAAGCACTGGATGGAGTGGTGTAAAACACGCTGCCACTGGACTCTGGAGCAGTGGAAACGTGTTCTGTGGAGTGAAGATTCACGCTTCTGTGTCTGGCAGTCTGATGGATGAGTCTGGATTTGGCAGACGCCAGGTGAACATTACCTGTCTGATTGCATTGTGCCAGCTGTAAAATTTGGTGGAGGAGGGATTATGGTATGGGGTTGTTTTTCAGGGGTTGGGCTTGGCCCTTTAATTCCAGTGACGGGAACTCTTAATGCTTCAGCTTACCAAGACATTTTGGAAGATTTCATACTCCCAAACACTACACTTCCACTACAGTTTGAGGAAGAGCCTTTCCTGTTCAAGCATGACTGTGCCCAAATGCACAAAGCAAGGTCCATAAAGACATGATTGGACGAGTTTGATGAGGAAGAACTTGATTGGCCTGCACAGAGCCCTGACCTCAACCCCATGGAACACCTTTGGAATGAACTAGAATAGAGATTGTGAGCCAGGCCTCCACACCCAACATCAGTGCCTGGCCTAACAAATGCTCTTTTGGATGAATGGGCAAAAATTCCTAGCAAACACACTCGAAAATCTTGTGGAGAGCCTTCTCAGAAGAGTGGCAGCTGTTATAGCTGTTAAGGGACTAACTCCATATTGATGCCTATGGATTTTGAATGGGATGTCATCAAATTTCCAGTTGGTGTAATGGCCACGCGTCCAAATATTTTTGTACATATTTTGTACATAGTCATTGGCTTACACAAATAAACAAAATTCCAATAGAGTAAAATAAATGAACAAAATAATTCTGGAGTCTGGCTCATGACATAATGATAAAAATGATATACTGCATATCAAAGCCACGTTTTACTAATTTGTTCCCTTGTTTTAGTTAAATCGTTTTATTAAGTTTATTAATTCGCTCCCACCGTATATTAAAACGTGGGCACGTTTAACTACATAGCCCACTTACAAACAAAATTATATATATATCGTGGCCACATTTTACTAATTCATTCCCACAATGTATTAAATCATGTGCACGTTTTACTATTTCCTTCCCTGGTTTTAGTAAAGTCATGGCCATGTTTTATTAATTTGTTCCCACAATACATCAAAACATAGCCCTGATATATACAATTTTTATTGTTAGGTCAAGAATGGGTCTCCATAAATTTTTAATAATAATAATTAAAATCCATCCCAGTTCACATTTTTAGATTTTCTGTTTTTCACATGAAGGTTGATGGTGTGAATTACTGGCACACACGTGGTCATTGAGCTGCTTTACCTGCGGTTCCCTGCTTTATAATGGGTGTCACCTTTTCCCAATTTCTCCAAAATGTTGCGTACACCTCCTCCTCAGTTTCTGTAAATATACACAGTTTTTTCTCATCAAGTTTTCCTTGATAAATCCGGGATTTTGCGTAAAAAGTTGCATACACACAATTCAGGTGTCTTTTTGTGCACATGCAAGTTCGATTGCTGAAGCCCCTGACGTTTCTGTTGCAATTTCCCTTAAACCTAAAGCTTACTCAGCGACTCAGATGGAAACTCCAGCTCAAATAAAAAGCATGAAGATGACTGAGCACCGTCACACGATCCTGATCCTGACTCTGAGGGACTTTGGGTCTGAGTTCATACAAGCTAACAGTGCCAATTGAAGCAGGGAAAAGGTACCTGGTAAGAGCTGAGAATGCTTACAACTCCCTCTCTGACCACAAAGGGAAGGAGGGCCAGAGGGCGCAGTACCGGAAGCCACAACCTACTGCTGCATCCCACACACAAGTATGACACCAGCTACCGTGGAATCTGTTTGCTCAGCAAGGCAGCCTAGATGTTACGAAAGCTGTATGCAACTAAGATGGGAGGCACAGTCTGAGAATATTTTAGAAGAATGCTTGAAATTAAATGGCAAAACTGGATTCATGACCATAGGTAGTTCGAAGAACAAAACTCTAAATACCAACAAAATAAGATCGGATCTGTCTGGGAATGTCAAAAAAAATGTAAGGGAACGTTAAAAAACAATAGGCTATGCACACGTGTTCACTGTGTTTACCTTCACAAAGGCAAAGCCCCTGAAATCAAGTTCAGGAGGGCAATACAGATGCAAGCAGTTCTGGTGGTCCACGTGCACAAGATAAAATCGGTGGCATAGAGGGTCCCCGGGCTGCTCCTAAGGAATGGCGCTACCGGACCCCCAGCAGAAGCTCATCTGCCGATGAAAGTGAGCTGGCCCCAGGGTCCCCCCGCACGGAGTGGCGGGGCCAGTGATTAAGGGGGCGCAAGGGCAGGGTGGCCCTTTAATTTTGGGCGGGAGGAGTTGGGGGAGGGGAGCGGTGTATCTGTGGCGGACAATGGCGATTACCTTCCTCTTTATCAGCCAGAGAAGGGGCTTTGAGAGAGCAATCTGAGGAGCGGAGGAAATGGCACGACACGGGATTAGTGGCACAACAGGACGGTAAATTAAATGTTGGAGATGAAAGAATGGGGCTCTGACATGCATCAATAGAGAGCAGTCGCTGCATTCTAATAATACAGCCAAGGAGAAATACCTGCAGAGATTAGTGAGAGAAAGACAGAGGCAAACGGAGAGAGAGACAGAGAGGGAGGAAAGATACACAATCAAATAAATGACTTTGGGTGTCTGATGTCGCGTGACAACCCGTGGCGGTGAGGATGGTGAGGCTGCTGTGTGTGTGTGTGTGTGTGTGTGTGTGTGTGTGTGTGTGTGTGTGTGTGTCGTTGAGCGAATCTGTCACACACTGCGTGCTCACAGACAGGCAGCCCCTCTGCTTAATGCTTGGTTGTTTAGCTGACACCTTCACCCATAGCAGTTTACCATTTTGCCCATTAATAAAACTTCACTGCTACCATTCATGTTTAATACCTCCAGCTGTGGTGCGACAGCCGGGCCTCTCGGATCATGCAGGCACATTCTTAAATCGCTAGATCACCTGCAGCCCAGTTGTTAAAAAAAGAAAAAGAAAACACCCCACTGGTCCAAACACTTGAGAAAATGAGAGACCCAGTGGCTCCAAATGTGCATCGCCAGCTCAGGCATACCATGTGATCTCAGCTGCGGGGTTTGAAGACTGTAACTGAACCAAAACAGCTTTTGGAGAGCAGGGCTCGTCTAAGACAATACCTGTTAACAGGTGGGGAGGTGGGGGGGTCATAAAACCAGCACATTCACATTCAGGCAGACGCACAGTTCTGCTGCTGCGTGTTTTCAGCTGACTCTCGTGTCTGTCTCACATTACACTGGGGGGGGGGGGTCTCACCAGTAGTCATTCCCCCCCCCCCCCCCTCGATGAGGCTGTTTTCTTTCCCTCAGAGCATCAACATTAAACCCCCATCACGGTCAGGTTAAAATACTCATATAAACACAGCCTTATGATTCAGGGTCTGGGTGATGAGGTGGTCATGTGACATGTTACAGAGCGCAGTATGTAAAGTTCACACTGTGATCGAGACAGAACTCCCCGCATGACTGAAAGCCGACGGCTCGCTGGCGACAGCACGTTCAAACGGAAACAGCAGCTCCCAGTGCCGCTCTGACAGGAAAAACAAACAGGACAACAATCTCAAACGGCCTCATTAGGCTTCAGGGAGCTGATTGACAAGTATTAAGAATATATGAGGGAAGACAGTGCATAAAGAAAACACGATGTATGAGTGAAATAATCAGAGGGAAAGCCAGCGAATGAAAGCGGCTGATTCACAAGTGACAGCTGATGGGGATCGGGGGGGCAGAGCACGAGCAGAGATGATTCTATCAAAGTGTTGCTTTATCTCAGTTATTACTTCGCGGAAGGCAGAAAATGAAGGGGCTTTTGCCTTAATCTCAGCGACAATGGCGGGGAACAAAGGCGCACTTACAAGCACTATCGGCCGCAAATATCAAATCGGCTCCGCGCACCTAATCCCGCTAAACTGTGCTGTTGATTCAGTGAACCTGGGGTTTCTGTGAAGCCTGTCAAGCTTACACATACGCACACATGCACAGGCACACGCACGGAATGAAGGTGACTGACTGTTTCTGGGCTGACAATTTACTTTTAAATCGAGGCTATTGGTCTTCTTTTAGCCGTTTGACAAACCCACATGTGCCATTTCCTTCCTGCATGGGTTTCACTGGCATCCCGCATAGCCCGATACTGAGATGTCAGCCAATGAATCAAAAAACGAGCCACCAACCAGCAGATTTGTTTACCAATGGCTGGCCCCTGGGGGACATCGTCTGTGACACGTTACCTTTCAACGGGACACTGCTGGTGTCCCACCGGTTGTCCCCGTGGGACAAGACTAAACGGTACCTGGGTTCAACCATGTGGTAGGAGGGGGACACATGCAGGGCACAGCGCCATCATAAATGGCCCCAATGACAGGCACCAGTACCCGGCGTGCCCTGGGGGAGTGGACCCGCTCATAACAGAAGCCCTGCATGTGGGGTAGTCCGTGACCCCATGGGCCTGGCGATGGCGTGCGGGTGGCCACGTGCCCTTGGGCAAAATGCCACTCAGCAGAAAAAAAAAACAAAAAACAAAAAAAGGCGACTTCATTATCCCACAATGACAGACTAATTATTGTGTTTGTGAGCAACAAATCACAGCACAACAGACAGCATGTCCCTGTCCTGTTTTGAGCATCTTAATTACTTTTTTTCCCCTCTCTGTCACTGTTGTTATTTTGCATATAAAAGCCAGTTGCTAATTGTCTGGTCTATAAATATTCGGCATGCAATTAGCGGCCTGGCCTGCCTTTGCGGCCTGTTATCACCTCGCCGTTCGAAGCACTGTGCAGCCTGCGCGCTCAATTCCCCGTATCTAATGGCAGCTTGATAGCGGCGTCGGCCCTTTGTTTCCCAGAACAAACGCTCCTCCCGTTTCCGTGTCTTTCTGTCAGCCAGGGTGCATGGAGCGCCCCCTTTTCCCCCAGATCTCCACTCCGGTGGTGGATAGAGTAAACACACAGCAGCCACACTCCCCACCGTGGTGTGCTGTGCTGCCAGGCCTGGCTCCATGCAGTGTGTCCTCCACACCAGAGGAGGCGATGTGCATCAGTGCCAAAATTTTCCAGAAAAGGGGTCATGCGTAGTTTACATTATGTTAAAAGCTACAATCCCCCACCTTATGTCATACTCCCTTAATTGAGCTGTTTATGTGATTCCTAAAATGAGGCTGTAGAAAAATCGCTGGGCCTAAGACAGAGCCCTCGGCAGGAAAACGGAGAGAGCGGCTGCAGAGCCTGGCTAAATGCCTGGAAACTGTAAGGCAGTGCACGGAAAAATGGACATGGGCCACAGAGCTCTGGAACCGACGCGCCTGAGCTGGACGGGTAACACAGACTACGTGTCAGTACAAGAAATGTGTCACGAGGAGGCCTAAACTGGAAGGTGATGCTGTATTTACTTTGGGCATCACTAGAGTCGAGGGCTTAAAGAAAGGAATGGTGGGGGGGGATTGAGGGAGGGAGAGGGTAAGGAGAACAGGCGAGGAGAGGATAAAAAGTTTGAGAGCGTGAGGGAACTTTCACGGTTGACTGCAACCCAGTCTGATCTGCTGAAGTGAAGATGTGAGCTTCTTTCATCTTCCTTTGGGTTACTCTATGCTCCAGGAATGAACCTGTCATCTCTGCCACTCTCACGCTGCCTCACCCCAACACCCAACACCGCTTTCATGCCTTCAGTGTGCAGGGTGCAACTATGGAATCTATGAACGGGGCCGGTCAATTATAAAGGTAACATAGCCAGACGCCTAGGGCACCACCTTCTCAGGGGGCGCCAACTTCTTGCCAGACAGTTTCACTTTGCCTCAAATGGGGGGCATCGGCAGTGATGTTCGCCTAGGGCACCACATCGGCTAAGACCAGTATTGCCTGCGAGACTTGCTGGCCAAGCTCAGATGCAGCAGGTGAGCGCTGAAAGAAAGCAGGGGATACGAGGAGGACCGGAAGGGATGTGGGACAGTCAGGGTAGGAAAGCTATCGTGGGAAAAGTAACGGAAAATGAACGCAAAAAGTGAAGAACAACCTGCTCTAAAAAGAATGACAGCACCTGAGCTGGAGCATACCACTCAGGAAGGAGGGTGGGGAAGAGATGAGAAGGGAGTGAGCCCGGCATCATCGAGACTAGCAGGTTGGTCCAGCTGAAGCCCATTGCTCATTAAAGCCCAGCTCCAGAACATGCCTAATTGGGACAGCTGGGGCCACAAGGCCCAGGAGATCTGCTAGAAGGCCACGTCGATCTCGGCAGGGGTGGGAGAAGGCAGCCTTTTCAAGTCACATGAAAGTTTGGAGGGATGAATGTACCGTAATTAGATTAATAAGTAGCTTAATTTATCGCAGCGGAGGATATCAGCGGCTCCACATCACAGGCAGGCCAGAAGATTAGCCAGATCGCCGTTTCCAGAACACAATTAGCCCCCCGGCACAAAGACCGCGATCTTTCACAGGTTCCTACCGAACAGCCCGGGATTAGCAAACGTGTTGAATAATCACGGCTGCCCCCGCTTGCTCCTTTCAGCTTTGTTGTAGCTTGTTGAAGTGGGGGGAGTTTGCTTCATTACCATCTTTCATGCAAAACTTATTAATAATGTTGCGATGTGACAGGGAACTGGGGCAGAAGAATCATACCTGTTTCCTGGTAATTCAAAAGCACATGGTAACTCAGTCAGGCGGTAATGCAGAGACATGTGTTAATTCAGAGGCACACAGTAATTCAGAGACTCGGAATAATTCAGAGGCACACAGTAATTCAGAGACGTGCAGCACTGCACAGACACACAGCAATGCACAGGCTCAGGGTCATTTCCAAGGCACATGGTAATGCAGAAGCTCAAGGTAATTCAGAGGCTCAGGGTAAATTAGAGGCTCAGGGTAAATTAGAGAGACACTGTAAATCAGAGACACAAGGTAATGCAGAGACACATGCTAATTCAGAGTCGTGGTAATTGAAAGGCAGGCAACAGTTCAGAGACCCACGGTAATTCAGAGGTGCAGGGTAATTCAGAGGCACTCAGTAATGCAGAGACACTCAGTAATTCATAGGCTCAGGGTATTCGAGGCATTCAGTAATGCAGAGACACGCAGTAGTTCAGAGACCCAGAGTAATTCAAAGGCTTGAGGTAATTCAGAGGCACTCAGTAATGAAGAGACAAGCAGTAATTCAGAGACTCAGGGTGATTATGAGGCTTGGGGTCTCCCTCCCTGGCCTTGTCCATTTCCCTCCTCTTCATTTCCACTTCGAAGAGATGACCAGCCCAAAAAGGAATGGAACTTAAAGGCACGGAAGGAGGAGAAGATGGAAGAAAGCGGTGCCGGGCCCTGATGTTTGGTATTGCGGTGATATACAGCTGCAAGTATGCCAGATTACATCTCGCTCTGGCTCTCTCATTAATTTGTCACATTTTGGATGTTAATTGATCAAACCCACTCATTTGAGGCACATTTAACTGAGCATATTGAGTGCTTGCTGCGATTCCTGAGCCTGTGCGAAGCCCCGCCAAAGGACTGGCAAAACACCTGCAACGGCGATGAGTCAGAACAATGACAGGTGCAACTCTGCTCAGAAAATGTGTTCCTATCAGTTTGCGACCTGTGACACATAAAATGATAAATTACCACTGAACTTCGTAATTCTGATGAACCAATCCTTCAATTACCTCATTGTGCAAAGGCTAAGATAGTTTAAGTAGTTAAAACACATATTATAATCATTTGCTAATTGAAATAACGATCATTGTATTATTCATTTAATGGCATAAAAATTAAATAAAACGCAGAAAGGAATGGCCTCTAGGCCAAAATATATGTTCATCATTAATTATTCCCAACACAAATTTAGTTTAACGCAAATGAAAAATTACAGAGAAATAGTGTATCAATTTTTAGCATGCTTTGAATCGAAATATTTATTAAAACAGGAGTTTAATCATAGCTAATCGATTAAAGGCCACAGACCGGAACCAAAAATTCAGCACGCTTTCCAGTTCCTTGGCAGTGCGGAAAAGCCACAAAGGGAACTGGGATCTGAGAGGGGTTTCCGTATTAAAAATACAATCACCAGATGATCGGCAAGATATTTTTCAGAAGGTAGCAGCTATTTGTGCACCTCGCATTACAAACTATACAGAGCTATAGACATGACATCCCTTACAGCAGCCAGGCCTGGGCTGGGTTAGAATGAAGTCCTGCAGATGCAAGTTTGACAGTCTTGCTCCAGGACCCCATGTGTTACTGTAACGCACCCCTGCTATTCCTGACACTTGTGTACATAAAGTGGGCTTTTGTCTGCCTGTCAGCTGACACACGCCTGCCCGTTGTCAGATGTGTGCTAGCCAGTTAGCTCTGCGATGCCTGCAGCCCCTGGGGACATGTTCCTCAGTGGCTAATTGATTGTCCTGAGAATCCCGTCCGACCGGCCAGGAGTGACGGGCAGCCAGAAGTGCAGCCTCTGTCTGGTTATCCCGTCCCACTCAGAGCCTAATCCAGTGCTCCTCTATGAGATCGGTGAGAATGCAAGTCTCCTTCTCCCACGGCCCTTCCCCGGGATTACCGTACCAACATGTCTGAGGAGTGCCTCCGGCATGCCGTGAATGCTCCCCTGCCCTGACCTCCTGTTCCTGCCCACAGAACCACAGGCCATATGCTGCCCTGACACTCGCCTCTGTCTGATCAGCAGCATCGCTGGCACTTGGCGCGTACCTCCAGCTCGCTGTCTCTGGGGGAGATCCCATCATTAATATGGGCCCCTTGTTCGGCAGCTAATGTTTATAAATTGCTCAGCTGCTGCCGCTCGCTGGAAGACGAGCCCTGTTTACCCTTGAAAGCTGGTAACTTTTACATTTCCTGCTGGTCTACAGCCACGGCCGGCCGATTATCCTGTGTGACTATGCAGCTTCATGCATCTGTAATAATGTGCTCTGAGTCAACATGTCCCACAAGCTTCCCCGCAGCCCAGGTCAACGCCGCGCCCTCCCTAATTCTAGACCATCAGGCTGGAGAGGCTGTTGAGCCAGGAATTGGAGGCGTGGCTATCCCAGCATGGGTGACACCCCCTTTATCCATCCCCAAGTTCAACTACGATTGATACACACCCCGCAGCGGCTGGACTCTCCAGCCTGATCCTATACCCACATCACACCCACTTTCCCCACGCACACACTCACTGAAACCCATGTGACAAACACAAAGTCATGTGATGCAACACCAAAAGTCAGGCTAAACTAGTACCAGATTGACCCTGGTAGCATGACCAAGTCTTTGGCTGTACATGTGGGTCAATAGACTGGATGCCTGGAACAATTTTAAAGGCAATTTTAGTTTAATTTTGACAAAAGATACAGGTGTGCTTTTAAATAAACAAAGACAAGTCACAGCACGGAGAATACCAGCCCCAGTGGGAAGCATATTTATATACTAGGACCCTCATTCTGAGATATATTGCGATCATTAGGTGGACATATAACAAAAACCATTACCACTGACCCCTGACCTTGCTGGGAGGCAATAGAGGGTCAATTTGTTCTTTCTGGAATGTCCCCTGAGCAGTAGAGTGTCAGTAAACATGCTGTCTGCGGTCCTTGGCTCTGTGCAGTACTTCAACCCAAATGCATCATCACTGAACATACAAAAAAAAGAAAGCGATGGGCACAGAAGCCTTCAGACAGCCTACAAGGCGGTGCGCACCATTTGTCCAACCAACAGGCAGCAATGAGCATATGGAGCGAAGGAAAGATCTATCTGCTGATGTCATAAACTGAATTTACTCGTTTATGAGCTTAGTGAGAAATAACGGAGGGGCGAATAAAATGGCCTTATGTCACATGAACCTGGGGGGAGCAGGGGGGCTGAATCCCCAAAGAGATGATGCAGTCATGTCCTGTTCAGTGGTAACGAGCAAGGTAGCTCCAGAGGCCTGGCCACCCAGGGTAGGCCTGCTGCCTTGTCCACTGGTGCTGCTCCTTCCACCAGCTCCACTGGGCCCCCGTACAGCCCCACTGAGTGGCAATTAGACAACCCCCCCTCCCCACCGCATCAGGCAGACAGCTGGTAGTCCTCCTTTGGGAATGCCAATTAAGTTTGTAAAACATTTAAGCAACAAAACTGTACGAGGACGGCCGTGGCACCAGGGAGTGCCATCCCCAGCGCCCCAGACCAGTTCCCCATCTGTACAGGCGTGGAGGGACATGCCAGCGTACAGGGCATCACGTGGGCTACACTGAGGGGAGAAGCTGCGACTTCAATAATCTCAGTGTTGCAGCTTCACTCATTGGTGCCAACTCTTCCTGTCTGTCTGTCTCATACAGCTACCTATATTCACTTGTACAAGAATATTATAACTGTAATTATATTACAGCTCAGAAGTGCAAACAATTTTAAAATTCAGCTGTGAATAAGACCGGTTTTAACTATCTTCCAGACGCACACACATAAAGACAGACTTTGATTGAATCAGAACTAGCTTTTTCATTCAGTCGTGATTTTGCTGGTTTTGTTCTTGTCATATAGTAACACAACCAATGGTTGTGGCTAACGACACGCAGCAGGGGATGCTGGGATACCGTGGTCACCTCCTAGTGCTGCCATGACCTCACCCGAAATTGGCCATCTGCACACACACTCCACCCGCCAGTCTGCCCGCTCTCCCTGCATCCACGGCGTCCTGTCTGAATTATAATAACAATAATAGCTAACAATAACAACAACAACAATAATAATAATAACAACAACAACATGTTCATTACAAAGGGCTAAAACTGACTGACAGGTGAGAATCAGGAAAAATACATGAAATAAATTACTATTCAATTTGAACAAGTACTTAAAAATGAGCCATTAAACCTGGGCAAAAATGCACCCTGGCCAGGCTGGGCTTTATCACGCATATCACTTGAGATGCCCTGTGCCTCCTGGGGTCGGCTCCAGGCTCACAGGAGCCCTGTACCGGAAAATCAGTTAGACGATGGATGGAAGAATCTGTGGAGGGTCTGTGATGCTTTTCCTGTATTTCTGACACAATGTGCACTTCCTCCCCCGGCCACGTGGGGTGCTATCTGCCATCAAAGGCCTTCTTACATATTCCTCAGCCCTCACACCGCATCAGGTCCCTCTAATAGGCTTGTCCAAATCATTACTTGACATTTGGCTCCAGGAAAACTTGACAGGATTAAGACAATAAGTAGGCATTGAAGCTAACATCGAAGCCTGGGGGAAAAAATTATACTAAAATAAAAATGGATGCCCCTAGCTATCTGACCCACGCTCTCCCTGCCCTGGAACGTTCGGGAATCAGCCCACTCTCATGCTGTTTAAGCAAAACGCGAGCACACTGACAGACGGAGTGACAGAGTGAGTAACTAATTAAGACAGGAAGGGAGAAAGATCCACTCATCTTCAAACAAATTTTTTTTTAAAAAGTAGACACCTTCCTGCCAGTGCCTTTCCCCCCACGCAGCCATATCCATGCTCTGAGCATCTCTATCACTGCTAATTAGCTGTGCAATGATTAATTTGGAGGTTAAATGGAGTTATTTCTTGTAATGGTGTTGCCTTTGAAAGATCTCTCATTATGTCAATACATCTCTGTTTGAATTCCTTTAAGACAACATTGTCTCAGAGAGAGGTGAGATGATGGGAAGAGAGTCACTGCATCGTAATGAGTGCCACCGATAACACGGCATCCCGGTCATGGTGTGCTGCAGCACAAGGACATTGGCGCCTCTCATATGGACACAGGCACACTCACGTGCACGCTCACATGAACATTAACATGCATGCTCACGTGCACGCTCACATATACCCTCACATGCACGCCCATGTACAGGGGTGCAACTAGAAATTCTGGGCCCCCTGATAAAATGTTATCCCTCAGCCCCCTCAATAAATTTTGCTATGCGGCGGTGCCGCTATAAAATGCCGGCCCCCTTGAATCACAGGCATACTCACATGCACGCTCACAGGACCACTCACATGCACACTCACAGGCCCACTCACAGGCATACTCACATGCACGCTCACAGGACCACTCACATGCACACTCACAGGCCCACTCACAGGCGCACTCACATGCACGCTCACAGGCACACTCACAGGCCCACTCACATGCACGCTCACAGGCCCACTCACATGCATGTTCACAGGCCCACTCACATGCGCGCTCACAAGCACACAAAAATATAGCCCTCTTGGTCTCCTCTCAGAAGTCAGAGCCTTTCTGGAGAACAGTGATCCAGCCAGTCTTGGCCCAGTACCCAGCAGAAATATTAAAATGCCAGTCAAACAAGTATGGTCATGACTTGGGGCAGACTTACCAGAAAGGACACTTGCATCGCAGTTTGATACAAAAATAAATCAAATATGAACCCAAATATCAAAATCTTTTATGGCCCAGGGGTGTATAATAGGGGCGGCGCGGTGGTGCAGTGGTTAGCACTGTTGCCTCACACCTCTGGGATCGGGGTTCACGTCTGCGCCCGGGTTCCATGTGTGTGGGGTTTGCATGTTCTCCCCGTGTCGTCATGGGGTTTCCTCCGGGTACTCCAGTTTCCCCCCACAGTCCAAAAACATGCTGAGGTTAATTGGGGTTTCCAAATTGCCCGTAGGTGTGAGTGTGCCCAGCGATGGGTTGGCGCCCCATCCTGGGTTGTTCCCTGCCTTGCGCCCGCAGCCTCCGGGATAGGCTCCGGACCCCCTGTGACCTGGAATGGAATAAGCAGTTCTGGGAAATGGATGGATGGGTGTATAATAAATATATAATATTTAGCTACGTCCCCTGTATACCAGGAGTATTGTCACACACTTTTTAAAATGATTATTTCACGTCATTACATGCATCATTGCCACACAACAGGTGGAGAGGGTGCACAGGCCAGATGGATTTCCAGCTCTGAAAATCACCCAGTCTGTGAGACTGTTGGGAAGTTGATTTGGCCTGGTAAAGACTCAAAGTAAATAAGGCAGTTCTGTGTTAATTTATCACTGAGTCTCAGTCTATCCTCTTCATTCACCTGTCACATTATTTAATATAGTCATACCATAAACAGAAGGCTTTTGCATGGGAGGCCACCTGTTTCCAGGTCTCTCTGATGCATGAGTGTGTGTGGCCACTAGGGGCAGCGCAGCACATAAAGTTGTCAAGACCTGCCACCTTTCTCCAAAGTCCTCCTGCAGGTAGTGCAGTCTGCTCTGGCATATAAATGAGAGAGGGAGAGAAGCACCTGAGAGAGGCTCATCAAATAGAACATTGTAACCACATGGGCCGCGGCCGGCCAGTCAGCTCTCCGCTTTTTCCCCCCCTATCGGCACATTGATTGCTCTTACAGATAGCAGCAGTGTCATCACCTTCATTGTGGTATGAAACAGAGCCGTTGAGGTACAGCAGAAGTCTAATTCTCCAATCTGTCATCTCTGTCAGCGAATCAATATGAGCGAACAAGTAAAAATCGAACACTGCAACTGCAAGTGGGGAACACGGGTGATGTGGCCCGATCCAAAGGTCTCTGCCTCCAAGCCTCAACTGGACTTTTCTGTCTATCAAAGTTTCACTCATCTGGTCTCCACACCATATTGTCAGTCAGCCCCTACTAAATTTCACCAGTGAGCCTCATACATTCAGAATACAATTTTAACAAAAACGTTAATATGTCTTCAGTCAGATGAGTCAAGAGGTAAGAACAAATATACATGCATAATTGGAGCGAAGCCCTGGGATTTCTCATAACCCAAAGTCACAGCTGGACGGAGTAACACTGTTCTTAGATACGAGTTCCGTATCTTTCTGAAAGTTTCAAGAAGTCCATCTGCCTGTGTGCATCACTATCACCCACCATCTTTGCTACTCCTTCCCTCCCACTTCCCTCCGTTTCTCTGCCTATTTAAAAAAAGTAATGGGAGGGTTTTACAAAATCCACTACGGCAACTGCGTCTTAAACAAGAATCACCACAACTAATGGGATCCACTCCATACAATATGGAACATTAATATATATGCAAATGAGCTGGGAACACAGGCAGCGGCGTGCAAAGGGCCCTTCCTCCGCTCTCATTCTCGCCACATCTCCCAGGTCCCTTTGCCTCTGCAGACTCCCAGTCCATGCCTGTGACACGGATGCCCCGCTGAGATCTTCAGAGGTGTTAACAAGCGCCGTGGCAAGGAAGCACAACACAGGTAGTTTTAATTAGTAAGGAGCTGTGGGGACACTAGATGTTTGTCGAACAGTTTACAAGAGGTAATAAATCTATTTAGACTAGTTATCCAGGGCAAGTGTTTATTAACTTTAACTAAGTTGAATGTCCTCCATATGTTATAAAATGGATGGACCCCCATCCCCCATTACACTGAGAGAGACTTGCAGAGATGTGAAGGGCAGTACCAGTCACATTCCATGTGGCACTCTAGCCAAGTTTCACTGCTGACACCCTGCCGCCTGAGACAAAGTTAAACCGGCTGGCTAAACGAACACCCCCTCAGAAGATGGCACCCCAGGCGGCTGGCTATGTCGTTTCACGGGCTGACCGGCGCTGTGAAGGGCGTAATGCTTTTTCAGCTAATTGTGGAGCTGCAGTAAGATTCTCCTCACTGACTCCAAACCGCAGCCTGTCGAGGCCAACCAATTACTGTACAGGCCCAAAGGCGCCACCAGCTTATGCTTGCATCCTGAAGGCAGAGGAGTGTTTCCCAACCTCACACACCAGAATAGTGTGTCAACACACCGGGGGTGTCTTTCCCATACTGATTTTAACACCAACCCTAAGGCACTTGGGACACATGTTAATAGTTATTATCATAAGACCAGAGTTATCACATGCTACATATTAGTGATTTGAATAGGTGTTAATTATATAATATTAATGATGGCAATCATTATTATTATTATTGTTGTTGTTGTTGTTGTTGTTAGTATTATTATTATAAGTGTGCAACCATAGCAAATGTATGGAAGGAAAATGTAAACTGGGGGGCTCAGGGGTTTAGCTATAGTGTTTTCTGGGGGTGGGACTTTTCCCCTAGGGAAGGTGATGGTGGGAGTCCAAGGGTGGGGAATTGGTTTTGGGGGTGGGGGTGCAGGTCGGCTGTTCAAAGCCAGGCCAGTGCATTGTTGGGCAGTCGGGGATTAGGACTCTACAGGCTGCAGAATTTGCCTTCTAATTAAAAAGGATAAAGAAACTAGGAAAATAGCGAGAGGCACAGGAGGGAGAGAGGGGGAAAATGGTGGATATAAAGAAAAAGAAAAAGAAAAGAAAGAAAAAGAAAAGGGGAAAAAACTGTTTGTAGTGTCACTTCTGTGGCCTGTATCACAAGACCCAGCAACACTGACTAACTTTTAGCCCACCCGTCTCCCCCACTCCTCCTCTTCCTCCTCCCTCAGTTCCCTCTCTCAGCGTGTCACCTTACTCAGACCTGAAGAAAAAAAAATGCAGCCAAGAAAAAACAAGCTGGGGAACGCGGGACTCCTGTGCGTTTGATGAGGGGGGGGGATACAGTGGAGCCTTTGTCAGAGGATTTAAGGCCTCCGCCAGAGACGCGGCCAAAACAACAACAGTAACTGAACGGCCTCTTATCGCACTAGCTGCTATTGTTATTGTTCCTCTGCCATGGCACTGGATCTTCAGCAAGAGTGAGAGGCATCCTGACTCGCCGAGGTGTGTGTGTGTGTGTGGGGGGGGGGGTGGAGAACGCCTTCACACACGCACAACGGAAGATCCCACTGGTTCATCGGCACGTTTGCAGTTTCCACGTCGGCTCTGGGTTCCCACTCGCTCTCGCGCCAATGCGGGGTCAGCAGTCGCCAGAGCACGCTGGGCAGGAGACGGTTTGGAAAAATAATTAAACAAGAGGAGGCCGCTCGAAATTAAACACATAGAATTTGCATTTTCAGCAGAAAAGGATTAACTTTAGCAACAAGCTATTTAAGATAACCCCCCCAGACTTCTTGTTCCCCAAGCATACAATTTTTCTGAGAATAATGTTGACCTCTTTTAAATAGGACTGCTTGCCATTCTATTTATTCCAGATAAGAATATCTTCTTCAGTTGTGTACTTAGTATGGGACATGAAATATTTAATTTATGAACACGACCTCTGTGTGGATTGTCTGTCAGAATCACAGAAGCAAACTCACCCCGGTTCTTTATGGGTCACAATAAGGTTGCGTCTTCTGCGAGACCTCAAGCTGTATTTCAGCTTTAAAGTTATGAACATTATATGTGGATTGCATTAGCACAAGCAGATACAGAAAATTGGAACACTGGAATATTGGGACACCTTTTTAATTTAATACAGTAATTGGATACTTCAAATTCAAAGACCTCTACTTTAAAATCTGCGAGGACACTGAAGCAAGGTTCGCATGTAACATCGCAAGCAGGGATAAGAAGCTGGGAGTTGTTCACCAAATCAGAAAGCCAGAACCATAAAAGCCCTGTTACATCTTTCGTGATTTCAGAACACAATACTTTTGGAAACAATATATTTAGCAGCTACTATGTTTAGTCTATCTAGTCAGTAATATGTTTTGCAGGACTTTTAAGCATGACTTTTATATACACACTACAAGATTAATTTTTGAGACAAATTATTATCTCAAAAACAACTAAGTACTTAAATTTTTTTCTAAATTCTTTTAATTTTTCCTAATATTCATAGCATCTATTGCATGTTTTTTGTGCGCACATATTTTACCAAAGGTTTTGTGTCAATGAAAAGCTAGAAGTGTTCATTTACAAGGAAACAGAGTACCTGCTTTTACGGCTCTTACCACAGATCTCTCTCAATCACACTCACATGGCACTTAGCGCCTCTGCTGTAGAGGGTGTTTACATTCTGAGCTAATTATCTGCAGCTTCGAATGGGCTAATTGCTTCATTAGAAATGTGTCAGGCTCTGAATGGCTATTTCGGGATCATGAGTGACAGAGGGAAGCACTTTGAGTGGCTGGAGCTACCAGGCTGTCAATATGTGGGCAAGCAGAAGGTTTAATGACAGTAATGTTCCTGATGTGTATTATGTGTACGGCATGTACATAGCGTGACGTTACGGGATCAGAGTGCAAAATATGCTTACGTACATACAACAGAAGCTGATTTCAGAAATCTACCACAGCATTGCTATAAGTCGAGAAATGCTAAAGAAAGTCAAATACTAGTCTGGAAAAAAAATATACACTCTATTTTATGATACTTTAAGCTGACATCAGGTGGAATTTTGAACAATATTGCTGAAATAATATTACCAAGATAATTAAAGTATTACATTTGAATTAATGCTTTCTGAATTCAGCAGGGACGCGAACAGCAAACTTTGCATTTACCTTGGCCGGACAGTGCAGCTGACATGCGGCTTTCAGAGAAATGCGTGGATGTGACGATGCAGCAGTGGCTAGGGATTAAGTCTGGTGGGACTGTGGTCCGGCAGGCAGTGACCGCGGGGGCCAGTGCATTGGGCTGCATGCCGAGCGATGGGCCGGCGGACGCATATGAATGCCAGGAGGACCTGCCGCACCAGCCGTGGGCTGAGGCAGGACAGCGGGAGGCTGCGGGGATCCCAGTTTGTGTTTTCGTTTGCTCCCCCCGCTCAATCCCACCTCGCCTCCTCTCACTGGCCAGCTCGCCAACCACCAGCTGTTCCCTCTCAACCCCCCCGCCACCACCTCTGCCCGTGGGGGGGTCCAGCTCACCCCGGGAACCCCAGAAAATGCCGCGGCTTAAGCGCCCCAACGGCCTGGCTTCTCCCCAGAACACTAGGGGGTTAACGACATGCTGGCAGGAACAAGATCGCCCTCCACCCCCGGTCCGCCCCAAGCCCACCCCCCTAGGCTCAGCCGGCCAGTGACGCGGCGAGGCCCCGCATACCGCCTGCGGACCAGCATTGCCCCACACACACACACACACACACACACACACACACACACACACATACCTCCTTTTATTTCAGCCAATCTGATCACACTGGTAAGCGTGACAAGCTCAATCTCTGCTGCCTGACTGATCAAGAGCCTCCCAGTCACAGAGGCCTGGGGATGAGCAGGTACGGACTGGGGCATACTGAAAGAATCTGCAGCCAGCCAGAGAGGGGATTAAATGCCAGGCTCCACCGCTGATGTCCCAGGAGGGGTAAGGTGTTGGGGGGCAGTGCTATGGTCCGGCCAACTTGTCGTCATAGCGGGACGAGCAGTGTCCCCACTCCCCACCCATCTCATTTCAGCTTCCACCTGCCCCCAATGAAATAAAGGAGGCCCATTTAGTGCTCCGGTGTCTCCTGCCCAAGTCCTCGCCTCCTTCTTTTAGGGAGTGGCTGCGTGTAGCTCCTTTTGGCGCCTCTGTGTCCCTGCTGCAGCCCTGGTTGTTTTCCAGGTGGCCAAATTAAAGTGTCCCAATTGTGGCAGGATGAGGTTGGGCTCTGCTGGTGTATGGGGAGATCTGACGAGAGTGCAAGTCGCTGACATGGAGCGTATTCCGGCCTTGAAGGCCCCTCTCCCCCTCTGTCTTCCTCTCTCTCCCTCTGCTTTCCTTCACACCAGTGTGGGCCCTACCCTGGCCCAGCCCTGTGGACAACGTCAACCAGGTCAGTGCAACAGCCCGACCCATTACCTTCCATGTATCATCAGGACAAACAAACAGTATTCATTAGTAACAGTGCAACAGTGCTGAATTCTCTTAGTCATTTTAAAGTCAGGAAGCTTGTAAATAAATCCACCCAGATACAAATATTTACACATAAGTCTTGGCACTTATATTATACATACAGATATCTCAGCTAAGTGATTACTTCAATAGTTTCCAAAACAATATATGCGTTTAATATCTAAGTTTTAAAGTAGCATAATTTTTAACAGTTGTTCCGGCTTCAAAGGGACTTTGACTGCACAAAACGTGTTCCCAAACCAGTTTTTTTTTTCTTCATTTTCTGAAAGAGGTGAGACCTCCTATCTAAACCTGTTTCCACTGGGGACCCATCCATAGACACAGCCCTGATCTTCCTGATTGTTCCAGGCCATGAGACAGAACCATCACTGTTGAAAACTCCAACTACTTTTTTAAGACCATTGACTAGAGCACATGGAGCAATATCTTAAAGTCATATTGACTAAGGACATCTTCAGACAATGTTCCTTTGGTGCAATGATGAATGGATGTCAAAGCTAAAGGGAATTTAATGCAATTTGACACGCAACTGAAGTTGCTATTCGAGGAGAACCCGGCCCACTTTATGACTAATTGGCGTGACTAAATTATAAAGTAACTTCAACTAATAATTAGAGCATGTTCACATTT
This sequence comes from Mormyrus iriodes, assembly GCA_011763525.2. Classification (NCBI taxonomy): domain Eukaryota; kingdom Metazoa; phylum Chordata; class Actinopteri; order Osteoglossiformes; family Mormyridae; genus Mormyrus; species Mormyrus iriodes. The sequence continues at coordinate 2,184,458 of JAAGVU020000025.1, forward strand.
TACCAGCCACGCTCACAATTAACCTCCCTCTACTGGCAATTTGCAATTCGGGTAAATCCCATTATCAGCAAATATACCACATGGCAGTGCAATGCAGTCCTACTCTAAACATCAGCCGAGGAAATCCATGCACTGTTAAACGGTTAGGAACAAGAACAACAAAACAGACGACCCCTATCTTCTCACAGTAAACACAGCAGCCCTTCACCAGAGTCCTTGCAGCGATTTGAGCTAGTGGAGTGACTTCCATGTTGTCACCAAACTACTTGCGTTTTTGCGTGAGCTGAACACTGCTGATCAGCCGGTACCTCCCCCCTCTGACAAGTACTTCAAGTCATAAGGCTTCAGCAAATACATGTTAATAGCAGATAAAACCATACAATGTCCATCAGCAAGGTAAAGATGTCATGCATGTAAGAGGCAGAGGGAATTCTGGGTCAAGAAAAAAAGAAATGGCACAGATTAACACAAAGGATGATGTGCCTCTATGACGCAGGTGTTTTTGTGCCAAGGAAAGTGGGGTATTCAAACACTGTTTTGGCTTGTCTTGGTTTAGCTACAGTTTGCATGCCATTAGGCTTGGGCAATATGATGGTATTGCAGTACACACCAGTACTCAGAAAATGTATCAATTAATTTTTTTTTAATACCGTCAAAAATACGGATGCCTCTTTTTCTATGCAACTGATATGGAGATGTTGTATTGAAGTGATGTATTGTCGTGCACAGTACTAACGATGACTGGAGCCTCACTTAAGTTAAAAAAAGACAAGTCCAAGAAACATGTACATGCAGCAAAAATAAAATGCACCGTGAATGTGCCGCAAACTGTTGGAGCAAGTGCAACATACGTGAAACTTAGTGCGCATGCGGCCGCAAATGGGGCAGCGACAGTGGTGTCAATAGATGATGAGTGAAATTTTTAACTCTTCGACAAGGAGGTGTCTCCTTGTTTCCCTAGTGCTCAACTCCCACACTGATGTGCCCGTTTAGTCTCTCTCTGATTCTGGAGTTTACAGTAGCCTACATGATTTACATTTATTTTTGTTTGTTATAAATACCGTCATATACGTTTACCGTTTACCGTGAAATGTCTAGAAGGTATGAGGGTATGAAAAACTAGACACCACCAAAGCCTAGACACCAACCTGCTTGGGCCTGGACTGCTGCTTAGCTGACTCAATCCCAGCACCCAGATCGTAGAGATTCTATCCTAGGATGGCAGAAGATTGAGACGGGATGCTGCCGGAGGGGCAGAGCTCCCAGAAAGCCTGTCACCCGTCCAGGATCCACAGAGCCTGGCACCGAGCCCGCTCACATTGTGCTCACTCATTCAGGCCTGCTGCTGTTGCCATGGGGACATGTAAACCTGCATGGCCCCTGGAGGAAGGGAGGTCTGGCGAAGGGGCGGGGGGTGCCAAGGCCCCAGGGGGCTGCGGCTGGGGGGGGGAGCTACAGCATCAGGGGGTTATCTTCCATTGCAGACACCACCAGGCCCCATGCAGGGGTCTGAGCCTAGGAAGGAGAAGCTGAGGCGTCTCACCTCCCGTTACCCAGAATCCTAATAGAGGGGCTTCAAAGGGAACACGCTGACTGCACAAAGCGCCATTCCAAACCGCAGTTTTTTTTTTGTTTTGATTTTTTTTTAATCGCAGGTTTCATTCTGTGAAAGAGGTGAGACCTCCCCTATCTAAGCCTGTTTCCACTGGTGACCCATCCCTGGGCACAGCCCTGACCTTCCTGATTGTTCCAGGCCACGAGACAGCAATGTGGGGCTCCAGCCTGTCCACCAGGAGCCCCCCAGCCCAGAGGCAGAGCCAGCAGGGGCAAGCTGAGCCCGACTGGAGCCCAGCCCAACGTGGTGATGGCCTGTCTGCCCAAGCACTGGACCACACTGCATCACACACACACACACACACACATGCACACACACACAAACACTCACGGGCCACTCCTATGCCGGCGCCCTGGCACATGGATTTCAAAGGGATGCGCAGCTTGTCAGAGCCCGGCCTCCCCCTCCCTCCCTCCCTCTCGACCGCGCGTCCCACCGGCGGCCTCTCTGCTCCAGCACTGGGCTCAGGCCGTCACGCTGCGCAATTCCCACCAGCGCCGCCTCGCTCGGGGCCTGGGAGGAGGGGGCGGGACGCGGCCCTGATACATTCGACCCATCTGCGCCTGTGTCTCGCCATGCTGAGAAAGTATCACCGCTCAGTGACTCCGTGGGGCCACCGCCATTATGCTGTCACAGGGGGCTTCGTTCTTGGCTGTGCCCGTCCACCGTCACACGCCTCCCCTCCATAACGAAGCAGACATGGAGAGCAACAGCTAAAGCACGGCGCCTGAACATGCTCAGAACACGCTTCCAGATAATGGCGAACATGGCGCCTGAGTGGGAGGGAGTGTCCATGTGGCTGGGCCCCGCCATCGCCATGGTGAAACGCAGAGGTGATGCACGTTCTTACCGGCTGACAGAATGGCCAGCAGCTCCCTTCGATCCCATGACCGCCCGCATCACATGGGCGCCCCGTTTGCCAGGTAGCGCCCACAGAGCGGAACGATGGCAGGCTGTGTTTTAATTGGGCAGTCCCCACCCCCGCCCCAACC
>JAAGVU020000025.1:2187081-2221746 GCA_011763525.2 Mormyrus iriodes
CCCACCCCCATATCACCCCCCTCCCCCCTTCATCGCCCCTTGCATGGCATTTCCCTGGCAGCCCGGCAAATTCCTGCCCCTCCCAGGCTCCACATTCCCGCGGCCGGCCTCCCTGCCTCGAGCCCAAGTGCGGCGGGCCCTTCCCTCCGGCCGGCCCCAGTCTGCGGCTCCAGCCGGCACCACATTCCAGCATGCACTGCCCCGTCCCCACGGCAACCAGGGGAGAGAGGTGAGGGGAGATGGGGGTATGAGCGAAGGCGGAGGGAGGGATAACGCTGTCGCCAGGGGTAGCAAGGGGCACAACCGGTGCCAAGAGGGACAACGGGAATTCAGTAATATAATTTTTATAGATAATGGACAGGGGAGGGGTGACTGGGGGGGCAGGCTTGGATTAAGAGAGAAGATGTGAGAGCACTCTGACAGCACACCTGGCAAAAGACTCAGCACCCTCACTCACACCCAGTGGCTCATATCCCTCGCCTGGTGCCATGAAGTCGGGTGACAGAAGCCCATTAGCGCAGCACACTGGACAGGTGTCGTGGCAGAGGCATCAGAGAGGCTTACATCCAGCAGGTTACGCTGCGGTCACTAAAAGTGTCGGTTTCCTTCACGATTTAAACTGGTGCGATGGCAGTGCTGACCTCGCTAAAAAATACCTTCTGTAGTGATAAGACTCCCCGCAAATGTTTTCAAGCAAAGGAAACATCACTAGCAATTAGTAAAACAAAGAAAAAGTCCCTCACACAGTATTATGTAACACATGCACTGCTATTAAGGGTAAACGACCACGAACACGCCTTTCTACATACACAACACTGCGATAACTGTCTAGATTAAATTATATCAGGGCACCTGACGTCTCTGTCATGGACTCCACGGAGTTTCTCTCTCTCCCCCCCGAAAGATATATTAAACTTGGCAGGCACTCAATCATGCGAGCCGCGTAAATAGAGATGGAGCGCTCGACATACCAGGAGAGCGGACTGATGTCTCTCTCTTTCTCTGTTTAATTTTGTGTTCCTACCCCGATCGCCGCAGTTGACAGCTCCAGTAGCACCAGGAGCCGATCGCCGTCCCCCCCGTTCGTCCCCACCTCCCCACCTCCCCGAGCGGTCCGTGTTTACTCTCCTAATTGCTGGGGAGGGGCTGCTTGACGGACAGGTTTGGGGGATTCCCAGCCGTGTTCCTCCGTCGGCCCGGGGCTGGGAACCGTGCGCATACGGACGCTGTCTCCCAACGAGACGGGAACATCCAAAAGTCGCGGGGGGGCCTCGACTGGCAAAACGTCGGGCGGAAAAAAAATGAAATTAAAGAATTGAGAGGAATTGGCAATGTCACGACTGATGGGGGCTGCGTTTGAAAAGCCGACGCGGGGAGCTAGGGGCACCGCCAAAGTGTCAGTCACGGGAGCGGGCTTTGGACGGGGAACAAGCTCTGACAGACTCATAGGAGAGCTCAATTTCTCTCTTCGCTCCCACTTCACCAGCATATCACCCATATCCGGCAAATATATATAAAAAAAACAGAACTACGAAAGTAATTATTTAATTGTCCTTAAACGCGTCGAGTGTTTATTTCCGGACCCGCCGCCGCTAATGCCGTAATGCGTTACAGTTTTCGTATAGTATGTGGTTTTCCTCAGAAATGGACGGAAAGACTGAAAGAAGAAGAAAGAAATGAAGAATTGCCCGAATTTATGTTAATCGGTTTCTCAAAATTATTTATATCTAACAAATCCCTGAAACGTTCACCACGCTCGAGAGCGAAGACAAGAAATCATACGAGAAAACATGAAGGGTCACAGCTGCGCAAACTGCGCCATTTCTAAAGTTATTACGGGGATTATACTCAAAGTCATACAATGTAGCGTTTTCAAAGGTGTTATGAATGCTTCCCGGAATCCAATTCAAATCAGGCGTTACCTAATAAGCCTGAACAAATCCTCCGCAGCGAGTCTCCTGCCTTTGAACTGGCTGCCTGAGAGGGGCCGGTCTGCAGGGCAGGTTTTTCTGCGGCGGGGGAAACACCTCCGCGGCGCGGCCAGCGAGTGCCCCTCCGGCCTCGAGCTCCGTAGAAAAGGCCCCTCGCGCGTGCTTAATGCCCAGGGATCCGCCAATAAAGGGCCGCAAACGCAAGTGTGAGAGGAAGCGCTGGCGCCTCCGGGAAAATCACTGTAGGGATGCATTCGTGTAGACCGGCTGCCGTTCCGGTCTCGGTTACTTTATTTTGTTGATAAACAACTTCGAGAGGCGAAATTCGTACTGTACATTTAAAATAAAACAGTTAAGTGTATCAATGATGACCCTTATAAATGCTACTATTACCAGCAGGCCTATACTAACAAGATTTTAAAGATTGAAATAGCACATTACGCATATAGAGATGAAAAATAATTTCATATTTCTGCCGGCGGTCCTTTGGTTCCTTAAATAACATTACATTGCTCTTAACAGAATGTTTCTGCCAATAATCACACCAAAGAATTTTTTTTGTTTGAATACATGTTTATTTGTGCTGTGGTTTTACAATTTGAGTAGTCCTGTAAACTAGACTGGTTTATTCATTCTATTTGTGTGTGTGTATATATACACACAAATAGAATATATACACACACAAATAACAAAGCCAAAGTGCAACTTTTTAAAGTAAAAATGTCAGAGCATGCATTTTGTGTGCAAAAAGAGATAACAAAGAACAATTAGGCAAGTTGCAGAGGTGAAGCACAAGGCTGTGTACCCTTGGTCTACGTTTACATTGATGGCGCAGTGGGCTTGCTCTCTCCTCAGTGTGGATTGAGCTTGCCCATTTATAGAACACTTGTTTGGAGAGCGTGGTGCTTTCAGCAGCTATGTGACAATGGGCCCCACTTCACCTGATGTTCAAGGCAAGCCACTTTATCTATGTATTGCCGTTGGGGAGTGCCTTTTCTTACAGTGGGGGGAATTATCTCCCAGTTATCTGCTCTTTTTTCATCTTCAGGAGAAAACAAGCGAAGGCCCAAGCGCTGCTTATGTCAGACCGGAACCACGCTCTCACCCTGATCGGCGAAACGAGGCCAGAACCAAGGTTATGAATGACAGCTGTGCAAACCGTGCCTGGAACGGGTGTTACTGTAGCCATGTTCGAATTCACCTTGAGGTTCCAGATGCCCCATGGCTCCCATTTGCGCTGCCCCTCCTCGCCAGATTCGCACAGACCAAGCTTGCCTCCATGTATTGATATTTGGAATCAGGAGATACTTAATTGAATCCATTTGTTTGTGGTAGAGCCCCTGTGCAAACACAAGACAAATAATTACAATGCTGATTAATAAGCATAACACATTAACGGCAGGAAATAAATGCACAGCACGAGCGCAGAGGAGCTGAAAACCTTCCTCCATTTCTGTCATCTCCAGTTGACGACTGTCAAACGCATAAGTCTCTGACATCCAGGTCACTTCCTGTGTTTAGAAAGGGCATAAGGGAGAAGGATATTAACTGGCTTTTCCTGTCTTTTGGAGTTTCATATGAGAGGAGACTGATTAAGCAGCATGGGAAAGACGACGGTGTTTTAGGGAAGGAAAAACAACCAATCGTGCTCCTCTTCTGCATACATCAGCTTCCCCTCCCTTGTACCTGCAAATGTGCTGTAGGTCTGTGTCGTGAAGTTGATGCAAATATCTTATACATGTTTGACATTGATCACCTTTGATAACTGAGATGAATGCAAGAGACTACAGTATCCCTGATGGGAATGTGACGGTGTCAGCACTAGCTGTCAAAATGTACTGTGCACATGTTTTTCACTGTTGGTTTCCATAGCATTTAAATTGCTATTTCCAGTCTAAGCACTGATTTTATAGGTGAAAATCAGGTGCAGTACCCTGGGGCAGAAAATTATCTATACTCTACTAGTGCAACCCTATGTTCGGCATTTCTTGACATTTCTACGCAGCTAGCTAAAGGGATACTTCCTCATATTAACTATTAATTTCTCTGGTTATTAATTACTGGTTTGTTGATTATCTAAGCATAATTCTGATTTTTGGTAATCCTGCACTCAAAGCAAGAGGCCAGTCTGCACGCAGTTCCCATGATGCTCTGGGAGCTGTTAAATCCTGTTTTATCCCCCATATCCACAGAAGATGCCAGCCCAGCACAACTCTTACCTGCTGGGGGTAGAAAATGAAAGAAATTCAGACATAGTAAAAGAAATAATGCAATGTTGACTATTTCACCTATGATTGATGTTTGATTGACTAGGCATTTCTGAATTATTCATATTTTACAGCTAACATGCGTTACAGATAACACTTTCTAATCACCCAGTGTTTGACTCTGTTTTGTTTATGATGAACATTACAGATATGAGCCAAAAAATTGAGAACTGAATGACTAGATCGACTCATGAACATGTGAAAGTTTGCATAATTAAAGTGATTGTAGTTACAGAAGACCTTAATGACTTTTCTGCGAAACCAGCTGTTTCTCCCAATAGAAATGTGACAACAGAGCTGACGTGAAAATGAGGAGTCTCTCTCCACCTTTTCACTTCATTCCCTCCATCTCTGATCCTGTGCTCAGATGTTGAAGCGTTCCATCACTCCGCATGCACGATTGCTGAAATACACTGCCGTTACAAATAAGAGCTTTTTAGAGAGGCTGCAGAAATATTTTCCTAATGCACACATCCCACCCGCAGCACTTGCAAAGCAACCTTCTTGTTTCAGATTCAAATGTAAGGTGTGTGTGATGCGGCCAATGAGCTGAAGATGGTTCAGTCTGTTTCTATGAAATGATCCACACAGAGCCTGTGAAACGCATTCAGGGAAAGGGTCAGCTAAATATTAATGGGAAACCTTGTGCCCTTTTTTCATAAATTACTTCATACTGGAAAATGAAGCACCAGTTCCCTCCCTCTCTCCACCACCATGGTTATCATTATGGAAATGACATAATAATCTGTGGACTTTAAAGGCGATGTATCAGCTCTGTGTCAAGGGTAAAATCATTTGTCTACATTGTTAATCACTTGAATGAAAGTTCTTTGTCATCCGAGGCCCTTTTGATTTTAACGTAATTCTGATTAATCTAGAAGATTATTTCACATCATACCCTAAATGACCTCCCGCGCTAGGCATAATTTTCAATTTTAATGCTTTCCCCACTTCCATCAAAATGCTTTTCCATCAATTGCTTTTCAAAAGATATCTAGGGCCACACCAGCTAAGTTTTTTTGTCATCAATTTTTGTGGTTTATTTGCTTTTGCTTTAATATAAAAATTGTTAGATAGTGCTGACGTTTGGCAATTAAGAAATTTCCCAATGAATGTATTTTGACAGAAACTGCTTTTAGACAGACTTGCTGCCATTAAAATTGGGATTATAACGAAGTAGGCTATATATTTGCATGCTCCTTTAACTGTAATGAGACACAAATGTAGTATTAATTAATATTTTACATTTAAGTAGCCTAAGCAAAGTACACAATCAAAAGAGCATGATATGTCCAACGTTAGTTAATTATGTATATGTGTATATATTGTCGGATCAAAAAACTTTAATTACATCCCTGTGTCAGCCACAATATTGTATTTTGGCTCTCTTATTTTGCTGAAATTACATGTCATTGTGCAGTTCATTACAGCAGAACACATATGGTGGAATATTAGAAGACGTTTGCAACTGAAACAGTTTCATCCTTAGGAAACTGACGGCGACTGTCATACTTGGTATGTAATGTAACCAGTACTTGATAAATCTACTCAAATATCGGATCTCAGTGATAATAATAATAACCTTTGTATTTCCCATGGTAAAACTATTTTATAAATTTAAGCTTATGAGAAATTTTGTTAGATCTGAGTAAAGTATTACCAAGAGCGATTATAATGAACTATGTAAAAAATTATACAAACTATGCTTGTAACAGCATGTGTCAATGAACTCAGTAGTAAAATGTTAAAATGTAAGCATTTTAGGGTCGGGGATACTGTTGGACTTTTTGAGGGGTGGACCAGAGCCCGATCTGTCCGCTTGTGCATCAGTTCGGCAAAAGCGTAGTAATTATTATTCAAAACACTTTTTCCCCTATCGAAAAGTTTCCATAAAACAATAAATTAAAACTGACACAATGATCAAATGTTTATATATAGCATTTGTTAATTTTCTAAATGTATTTTATGATGCTGTATTATGTGTCCAAGCAAAGTAACAAATTAATTTCTAAACGTTTTGAATTTTATCATAAAGACGTTGTTGTCAAGCTCGATTTTAAAACCGAAATTTTAAACCATTTCTGCCATAATTAACTACGTCATTGTTTAATATTGTTGTTATTAATCACTAAAGCTGTTTTCGACGATGGTGTTTTCTGTCTATTGATGGGTATACTTCTGTTGTATTGCGCAAAAAAGTAAAGTATAATAAGAAAAAAGATACGTTAAATGTTCCAAAATTACATTTCCCCCAAATATGCGGGCATAAACATCGGAAATTCAAGTAACTTGCAGAACTGAAAATGTCGAGGTGGGATTCGAATCCCACGACTCTTAACCCTCAGGTTCGCTTTCTAGAGGCAGAGATAAATCACGACTTCTCCAATTAGCCGGGAGTCAGTGGGAGCACTGATTGCCACAGGCGTTAACATGAGGAGCGCGATTTCCTTCTACAGTCGTCCCTCTTTTTATGTCGAAATTCCCCCAGGCGATGTGGTATTTAGAAATGAATAATTTATCAATTTAAACCGAAAGCATTCGCGAAATGAGTAAACGTATCGACTGGGGTAGGATGGTGTATTTAATACGATGTTCTTTTAGCACTGTTAAGAAAACTGCTAGCAAATTAATCTGATTAATACGATAATTTTCATAAATTCATAACTATAAATTATGAAATGTATGTTCCATACACTTGATTTTATTTTGAGTTAATGATATAACAACAACAACAATAATAATAATAATAATAATAATAAAGTAGAATGTTACAATAATGAAATGTATTTGTATAACCTGACAATAAAAGGTCCTTAAATATACGACTTAATACTACTTTGAAACAATTTTATTTTATTTAGTGCGTTAACTTTTCCGACCCGCTTTTAAGTGTTTTTTTTTTTCTTGAGATTCATGCAACTTTTCTGTGAGGATTTCGAAGACGCTCCTGAAACGGAACGGCCGGACTGTGAAAAGAGCACCAAAGAACAATTAGCTTATTAGCTAATCCTCAACAAAACGCGGCCTTTTCCTCGCACATAGAAAACTGCGGGCATAGGGGGAGGGGTTGATGCTTTGGGGGTCATGAGGAATGACAGGATGAAAACATGGAAGAAATAAAGAGAGCAAAAGGTATATTAAACCGTAAGTGTAAATGCTAATGGTTTAACTTTTCGCTGAAAGAAAAACTATTTAAATTAAATTAAATAATCATTTTAAAAATAATAAGAGTAAAAACTTTTGGACGATTTTCAATATCGGACGCTGAACAAAAAGAATCCTAAAACTGCTGACATATAAAAATAAACGACTTACAGAACAGAAGACAGATTATTTTATTTAACATTGGTCTCATACCCGTCATCTTCAGCCGCATTCCATCGCCCCTGAGCGTGTGACATGTCACCCTGCAGATTGTAGCCATCAAGACTCATCAATTCCCGAGCCACAGTCTGACAAACTGTTCTCGTTGAGGCGACATGCGTCCTGTGAGAGAATTTTTTTTCAACATCCTGAACATTGAGAGAATTGCGTAGGTTTTCCCGCGAACAAATTCTGTCAACGGAGAAGGAAAGTTTGGCACCTTGGTCCAATAACAGTATTTTGCTAGTGAACTAGTTGGTGTAATATTAACACACATAATTACTGATGAAAATAGTAAAAACCGACTGACCCATCGCAGAGCTGAAAATGCATGGATTTCCAGTGGGATGCAACCAGAGATTGATTGAAGCTGCTGTTTCTGGCTTTGGGTTTAAAACCTAAATCTATATTCAAATCTGTCTGAGGTGTGTATGTCTGAGTGAGAGAGAGAGAGGGGGAGAGAGGCAGAGAGTGAGAAAGCAAGCGTGTGTGTGTGTGTGTGTGTGTGTTTAGCAGAAGGGAGAGAGAAGGGTTATGTGATGTGTGTGGGTGTGTGTGTCTGGTTTTCTCAAAGCTTCTTAACAGGGTACATTTACCAAACCGTGACAAAATCCTTGGTGTATTGTTGTTTTGGTATAAATGCTTTGAGGTTTATACAGAATTGAAGGTTAAGTCTGTGCACATAAGAACACGTAGTATGAAAATAACCGACGGACATGAGTTTGTATTCTAGACATTACATGATGATAATAATATTAATAATATTAATAATGATGTTGCAACTTAAACGGAATATTTAGATTTTTCCTCCCTTTAATTTGGAACAAATTGGCTGAAATGTAGTCTATTAAACTTAAAATTAAACCACCTGAACAACTTGCAGAAAACAACTTCAAATTCACTTTATGTTGATTCTTATGTTGATTGTTCAAGAAATAAGGCGGATCAGAACATCACGCTTATTATTATTATTATTTGTAGTAGTAGTATAGTAGTATGCTAATACTATATCACTGATTTAGAAAATGTTATCCTGGAGAATCCTCCATACGCGCCATCTGTGTGTGCGCGTCTATACAGATAAGTAGGCAGATAGTCAGCCTGATAAGCAGACAGACAGGCTGACAAACAGATACGCCACGCAAATGTGCAGTTTGCACCTACCATTTTATACTCGTTGTTTGTTTTCATTCCACTACAAATACTTGTGTGGGTTCCCTTTTTTCGTCTTAGCAAAATCTTTGATTTAAAAAAAGAAATCCTTGGTTTACGAGAATCTCCAAAAAATAATTTTCGACTGGAAATTATTTGCGTTAATCTTTGTTCTTTAAATGCAAGGTGAACATGAAAACAGAAAGATTTTGCTTGAGGACAGCTCCTTCAGTAAACTTCGCTTTTTGTGTCATTTGTTAATGTTGTATAACAGGTTAATCAGTTGTGAGGACTACTGACAGAATCATAACACTAAACAATCATCTAGGCTATAGGATTTTGTAAGGATATTTATTTGTTTGTTTACAATACAATAGACATATCTGTTGAAATTCTGGTATATCTGCTGCCCCTATCGGACTGCTCCGGAGACTTGACGGAGTGGCAGAATCGTACCCCTTTTCCCAGTCTGGCTTTATTCGTTTTTTATCATTATTTTCGCCGGACTCGAAGCTGGGCACGTTGTCAATCACTTCGTCGCTGCCATTGGCTGGGGAGTTTGCGTCAAAAAGTTGCTAGCGAGATTTGTTTCACAGCAAACCTCCCCGAGAGAGAAACAGACCTCAGCTCTGTGCTTCACAGTCCCTCTCATTAGTTAGCCCAGCCTCTTCAAACCAACTCAGTAACTCAGCCGAGGGGATCAATAAATCATAACGGTAAGTGCTTTAGTTATTCCACTGGTTGCAACCTTTGGTTCGGTTTTCGGGGAAAATGTTTAGTCTGAAAACCCATCGGCAGTTTTAACGTTTTTAATATCTGCTTCGCAGGTTTTCGCCAATCGAGTAGCCTTCAGAGTGAAGATCAGAAATACTGCTACGTTCGGATCCGCTGTATTAGGTAAGTCTGAATCACTTCAATGTTCTTAATGTACGGCTTTTTGTTTATTTTGATTTTTTTTCTTAGCATTTCCTTATGGTTGGTATATTATTTTTGTACAGTCGTATCGTATATGCTAACCGGCTGCTTCGTCACTGCTTATATAGCCTACAAATGGACATCAGTTAATAAAAAACTTCACAGAAAGAAGCTGACATTGACACTTAAAAGAAAGAATTACTTGTTGACTTATTTATAAAGATGTTGAGCATTTAAAACACTTTGTTCTGTTTAGGAGGAATACGAAATAAGCCACATGTAAAGAATAAAATAATAGCTATTACTTTCAACTGAGCCAATGTGTATAGTAGATCATCCGTTTCTATCACCAGCTTTTTTTTTTTTACAAAATCGGCTTTCTTTCGAATGTTTTTTGCGACTGCAGTGATATATTAGTGTGGTATAGATCCAATCCAGCTAATTCAACTGTGTCATTCCAACTTTGATAATGCATTTTAAAATATAATATTTTATAGCCCTGTAAACTAGTTCGGGACATTCTGCTGTCCCTGTTTCGCTCTGAATTCCACTGAATGTCCTCACTTGTAATGGAAATTGAGACAGACAAAGAGCGATAATTGAGGAGGCGTGTATTGGAGTCTTTCTCCCAAGAAACTATGCCCCCCTCCCATCTAGTCTATAGCCCTGCTTCTCCCCTCTTCGTCCGAGCGCGGGCAGCTCCATTGGCGGGTGGGCCAACATTATCACGCGTGAGGGACGCATGTATGTTAACTGCCGTTTATTACTCACATTGCGGTAACCGCGAACAGTTTTTATTGATACACATTACGCATCTGAAAGTAATTGTAGATGAAGAGTAAAATATTACATTGCGGCCGGCACATTAGTGGTAGGGGGTGCGAAGGCCGGACAATCAAACGCGCAGGATGTTTTTAATAATTTTTATATATCCAAATATCTCTCTCGTCATCTATTATAGTTTCAATATTTTTTTCTGTATGGTATGGTTTAAACGAATTTCTAAAGCTGTTTTCTGTACATTTTAACAGAGTCGGAAAGCCTTAAACTACTAATGCTGCCATAAACAAATTAACTGATTAACGTTTTGGGTTAAAGAAGACCAAACATTTCGCTTAATTATTTTGTGAAAAGTATACATGTACAAACAAATATAGGCCTGCATGTGAAATCAGAACATTATTTATATTCGTGCTATTTTTTTCGGCTATATCATATACTTATCACCATATTTTTAATGTGACGTAATATAATTAGGTATATTAACCAAATTACGTTTCCTTATAAAGCAAACGACGTGAAAGGCGGTTGTTGGACAATTGTATTTCATGAAATTGCTATTTAATAAAACACATTCTTACTGCTGAATAAATAAATGCACTAATGAACTACACATTTTCATAAAAACAGTTACGTGTTAAATATATGTATATATAAAACAGACATTCGAGAAATGATTTATATTTTTTTAATCAGAGAAGTGAATGTGACCATGACCATGCACTGGATTTGATAAACAGAATGCTAGTCCATTTCTTTTTGTTTCATTTTTGTCAAGCAGAAAATTAATCACCCCAAATGCGGTGCGACTCGAGGTTAGCGTCCTGTAATTAGGGAGCGCGTGCCACCCGGATTATCTCGTTAATTTATCAAGAAAAACATTTATTATAATTAATTCTTGGACGGGGTAATCATTACTGGGCGACTGGGAGCAACTGGTAGATGAGGTCTGTGCATAAAAAAGTGACAGATTGAGCCGAAAAGCCGTTAGATATAAAAACTGTCACTGGTCTCATACACTCACAAGAGTGTTTGAGAGGGGAAATTATAAACTTTATCAGTTGAAACGCAGGTAAAGATCGTTACTCACTAAGCACATTTTGAAGAAAATATTTCAGGGTCAAGAATAAAGATATATTAGGCCTCTATAAAATGAATGACAAGATGACTTTTCTGGTCTAAATTCAAAATTAAATGAGCTGGAAAAACAACTGGTCTTTTCATATTTACCATTTTTAAAACTGATTTTAATGTTTTATAACACATTTTAGACTGTTTATCGGGGACATAATATTGCGACTATATCTTTGACCGAATTGTCAGATTTTCTTTCGTTATAACTTAACAAGAGCCAACTATGTAACTTTAAAACAATAAAGTTTTTTTAGAAAGATATTTGTCAACTTTTGCAATGCATGCGCTTTTGTTTTGTGTTTTTATTTATGGACTGCAATAAACTAGTGTGGGTAAACTAAATTATTTGAGTTTCATACTGCGATTTTTTTCTCTTGAGAGAGTTGTAGGACAATTTGTCGGGCATTGTATATAATGTATATATTTAATTAAATGATAAGCTTATTGTTATTTGGAATATCCCCACCAACATTTCAATTTCTAGCGAGGTGCGGTTATTATGCAGTAGGCCTATTAATAATTCTTTAAATCTTTGGTTTGGCCTAATATCTAATGTTTATCATTTGAATTTGCTGTGCAGGATTATTTTGTATTTATTATATAGAGTTGTATTAATCCAAATGCCGTTAACCTTTATAATTATCTTACTAGTACAAAGACGTGTTTCCCTTTGACAGATTTTAATTTGAAGTTTGTTTTAACGCCTTAAATGAGTTGAGAATTGTTTTGACAGCAGGAAGGGCGATGAGTTCTTAATTGGAAGTTTATTGTGGTTTTGCCGGCTCTCCTTAGCACATATAATAAACATGCTTCGACGGCCTATTAAACTTTATTCTATCTTCAGAATCAAATTACTGGGGGCAAATTAATTAGGTGGAAACAGCCGAGAGGCAAAGTGAGTGTTAAACTTATGAGAGTTTCTCTACACTTATAGCTGTTTTCTGTAGAACTGTTCGTATTTTAATGACGCCTCTTTTAAATTTACAGTGATTTCCATTATGTAGACAAAGCCTGTAGATATAATTAGAATGAAGATGCTGTGCTAGTTTAATGGCTACAAAATGGGTACCTATGAGTTTACTGCATTGTTTCTTTGTTTCTCGCCAACGGGGCTTTTGTTATCTGCATTATTTATCTGGCCAACAGTGGCCTTTGTCTCTGCAAATGGCCTCCAATCAATCCCTCTATGCTGGAGACAATTAGCCGGCCCGAACCTGTGGGTCCTATGCAAATTGTGGTCCTTGTTGCGACCCAATGTGTGCGCATTTGAACGACTGTGTTTTGTTCTCCGAGAAGGCGTGTTGCAATTATGGGATGTAGCTTTTTTGGGAAGGGGGGGGCGTTTGTCAGGATGAGCATCACTCAGTTCACGAAGACAGCTGGGGGTCCGGAGCTGGTTTAAGAGCACAGTACCAGTAGAACAACGCTCATTTTTAACTTAGCCACTGCTGCTATCGGAGCGTTGCGCCCTTCAAGCATATCTGAAATAAGCTGTAGTACAATTCGCTCACAAATAATTTCTCTTTTTTATAGTTTCTGGATCAGATATAACTATCGACATAACCAGGAACGAAGGAAAAAACGACAGGGGACGACGAGAGGCCTTGTGTTTACTTTTCACAATTTTCGCCAACTTTGCCCTCCAACCTAACTTTAGCATGATGTCGTATCTTAAGCAACCACCTTACACAGTCAATGGACTGAGCCTAACTACCTCCGGAATGGACCTTCTTCACCCGTCTGTTGGATACCCAGGTAAGTGCTTTTCCCAGTTTTATATTTAAATTGTCGTTTCATTGAAAACGGCAAGTAAATCGCTATTACACTGATTCGACCAAACATCTATGCGCCCGAGTGTAAACTTTCTACCGTGTTTAATGTATATATTTTATATATTGTTTTTGGTCGACTACAAATCCACTATTTTATTCTAGTGAAGTCATAAATGCTGGAAAAGGTTAAGTTGCCTATCTCTACAATTTTACTTGGTCATTCTACATCATTGTATGTATACATTTTACAAACTAGTCATTGTACATAATTGTATACGTGATTGGTTTTGTCACAGGATGCATTAGATTTCACTTTCCTTTCGCGGAAAATCTGATGTTTCCCATTAACATTTAATGATTATTCAGCAAGAACAGCGCCACATCATTTTCTAATATTTAGAAGTAACGTGTTGTTGCTGGAAAAGTAATACTTTTATGAATTAATGGCGATTATAACTGATAATTTAAACCCACGCCGAGAAATATTTCATGCATGTTTATATATTATATGTTATAATATTTCTGGCAATGACATATAATTTTCTATATTCCTCTGTGATGCCCCTAATATTTGTAACAATGTATATATGCTATTTTTCATTTCATATATGATTTGTTTCTCCACAGCAACGCCTCGTAAGCAAAGACGGGAGCGGACTACTTTCACCCGTGCTCAACTCGACGTCTTAGAGGCTCTTTTCGCCAAAACTCGTTACCCTGACATATTCATGCGCGAGGAGGTGGCCTTGAAGATCAACTTACCGGAGTCCCGCGTACAGGTGTGTAAGGACAGAATAATCATATTGCCATAGCCACCTTCAATTTTAAACTTCACATCCCAAACAATTTAGTTAGTAGAAATCTCTTCAAACAGAGCCAGCATTCATTGGCCAAAGAAAGTAATCTTGGAGAGTTTTAAAAATAAACTCAGATAAGACAATTATTTCGTGCATTTCAAGAACTGTCAGTAAATCCATTCGTTTAGAGAGGACAGTTAAATAAATTTGATTAAATTAATTCTGAGTGAAACTGTAATTAGGCCTATAAAACTATCGTAATTAACAGTAGCATTAATGTTAGAAAATACGCAATATTAACTAATAAAAGTAACAATATGTATTTTTATATCCTGAATCTGGATAATTGATGCATGAAAAAAAGTTATTTAAAGGTTCGTTAAAGCTTTTCATCTATATATAATTGAATGGGCCGTCATCATTTCAGATTTTGACGTTTTCATGTGCTTTTAAATAGGCCTGGTTTATTTTCTGGTCATTTTACATTATAAGTTACAGTATTTGTTTTTTGACTGGTATGTATATCTCTGTAACCAATATTTAATAATAATAAAAATAAAAACTTTTATTAAATATTTGCGCCCAGTTACCTAATTTATGGAGCTGTTTGATAAACCGTTTCGTGTTTTTATTTCCACTGGCGTTGGTTGATTCAACGATTTAAATGTCTAATTCTCCTGTAGGTCTGGTTTAAGAACCGAAGGGCGAAGTGCCGTCAGCAGCAACAACAGCAACAGAACGGCGGCCAGAATAAAGTTCGACCGGCCAAGAAGAAAAGTTCTCCAGCCAGAGAAGCGAGCTCAGAGAGTGGGGCGAGCGGCCAATTCACACCTCCTTCCAGTACCTCAGTCCCTACTATTTCCACCAGTAGCGCGCCGGTGTCAATCTGGAGTCCGGCTTCTATTTCTCCGCTATCTGATCCTCTCTCTACCTCTTCCTCCTGCATGCAAAGATCATATCCGATGACTTACACGCAGGCATCAGGATACAGCCAAGGCTACGCTGGATCTACTTCCTATTTCGGCGGGATGGACTGCGGTTCTTATCTCACTCCAATGCATCACCAGCTCCCTGGGCCTGGTTCTACCCTCAGTCCAATGAATACTAACGCGGTCACAAGTCACCTCAACCAGTCTCCCGCATCCCTTTCCGCCCAGGGCTACGGAGCCTCGGGTTTGGGGTTCAACTCTACTGCGGATTGCTTGGATTATAAAGACCAAGCGGCTTCCTGGAAGCTGAACTTCAATGCTGATTGCTTGGATTATAAAGACCAGACCTCGTCATGGAAATTCCAAGTTTTGTGAGACGAACAATCATGAGCGATTAATAATAACATATGAAAACGATAACAAAATAAACAAGTAGTCCTGCCGTCATTCAACCAGTATGTGCATAAA
Source organism: Mormyrus iriodes (assembly GCA_011763525.2). Lineage (NCBI taxonomy): Eukaryota > Metazoa > Chordata > Actinopteri > Osteoglossiformes > Mormyridae > Mormyrus > Mormyrus iriodes. The sequence continues at coordinate 2,202,590 of JAAGVU020000025.1, forward strand.
GACTGAACATTCCGAGTTAGACAGGTTTGGGATGCAAAAATCGGTCGCCCACAGTAGCCCGCTAAATCGTTACCCTTATTTAAAGTGAGAAATACAAGAACATTCAAACATTTCCCCAGCACATTTTTTCATTAACCTCACAGGGCACAAACATGCAGCCTCATCGTTTTTCTGTGTGTGTCTGGGTGCGTATCTGTCTGTCTGCTTACGGCACCTGTTGGTTAATTTAAGGAAAACTTGGAGTGAACTCTTAGTAACTTTGATCAATGCCACGGAACAAATCGTTATCCAACAGGAAAAAAATGATCAAGAAGAGCCAATCCTTGGTTAAGTGCTTGGAATGGGCAGGCATTCCCTAAGCTTCTTAAAGACTGCCGACCTACTTCCTGGTTGGAAAGCAGAGGGGCCGTTTGATCAGGACGGTGTGTGGACTGCGCGCCCCCGAGGCGACCTGGATGCACTACTTTATTTAAGAAAAATGTTTATAAGGAATCAATATGTAGTTTTTAAGAGACAATCAGTGTGTGTCTTATATAAATGGTACATATGTGTTTTTTATCTGTGCTAGCCTTCGAAACTGTGATCTGTTGTATTGTATGCAATTCGTGAGCTTCTTCGCATCCGCGGGGACTCTGCTGTGATTTTAATAGGTTTATAACTTTTTTGAACGGAAAAGTATTAATATTGATTTAAAAAACAAGGCTGCCCAAAACCCAAGAGTGTCGGTGCTTGGAAGAAGAAGTCTGACTGCTAAAAAGCCTTTATGTACTGCACCACCTCCCTTCTTTGATAACACACTGATCGCATATCATGGACCTTAACCTGGCTCAGAAGGTGTAGTGTGGTTCGCCAGTGAACAGAAACAGTGGACACAAATAAAGGTCGTTTGATCTGACCCTTCAAAAATGACTATTTAATTTCAGCTGGATTTTTGTGTGTGTGTTTGGCAATGTTGATAGAATATTATATATAAGTATATATGCATAAACACCATCATTGGACTTCGCACCTGTATGCATTAAAGTCGTTCTAGCACAATCCCCTTGTCTTCCGCTGTTCCTGAACCTAGCCTGAAGCCTTCAAATAAAGACTCCGACTGGAAAGATAACTGTACACAAACACCTGGCATTGTAGATGGGTTACAGAACAATACAAAATATTAAATTACATGCTCGCCTATATAACATTACCTTTACTAATATGTGGGAGGAAAGGTTCGATTTATAATTTTAAATTATGAGATATATATTCGGTCGAAAAAACACTGTAAAACCGAGGTAAATGATCTCATCCATGCTTAAACCTTTAGAAATCCTACGGCATAACATTTGCAATGTCAACTAAAATAAATGTTTGAATCATTTTCTCCAAAAGATTTACATGTGAAATATTTGAATGCTCTGTTTAAAACAGGCAATTTTCCATTATTGCATATAATTTAGAGACACCTGAACGGAGCGGTCGTAATTTCCATATAAGTGGAGCAGCTTACATTTTGATTGATTAAAACGTCCTTTATTGCTTAACTACGGAAGAATTTGTTCATATGAACTACCAGCTACCTGTGATTATGTAAGTCGGGGATTTATTTCCTTTAAACTTTTGTGTAAGCTCTTATAGTAAATTCACGAGGAGAGCAGTACCACTCAAAACAGAACGGGTTATCCCGGAATTTTTTTAACATGACAATCATCAGGTCAATTTAGAGGCGGTTCTGTAACCTGAATCTTATGGGAATCCAACCAGAAACACTTCATGTACAAAGACCGGTCTGCAAAACTCTAAACCGGCAATTTGTACGTTTAAGTGAGTAGTCGGGGCAGATGCCAAACGTGATTCATGCTTAATTCGTCAAGTGAAAAGCGTAAACCTTAAAGGCAGAGAACAGTTTCTATATATTAAAAATGATAAACGTAAAACAATATATTAACTGTTAAAATTATATATCCAGTTTCATGTATTTAAAGTCTATAAAATAGCCGTGAAATGACTGCAACGGACAGTAAACCAGGCGATTTTAATGGCGCGAGGGGAGACTTTAATGGTTCCGTTTAGACAAGCAGAACGCGCATGGCTTGTCAAGCTAAGACTATGCCTTCGAGGCTGTTTTTACTTCTTTCCAACTTCCAATTACGCTTCAAATTACTTACAAAACAGACATCGACTTTTGATTTTTAAATGGCCTTTCTCCTTTTATAGCTTTCAAGACATTTGTCTGCGTGCCCACTTCAAGTCGTTTTGGTCAAAGTCGGTTCGCAAAACTCCAATTCTCTACCTCTCTCTTTTTAATTGAGAAGAGAAATCGGATTTGGATCTTAAACGTTCCAAAGCGGCATTGCAATTGGGTCTCCGCGGAGGCGGATGGGCAGCAGCGGGGAAAAAAAAGACAAAGCACATTAACCAACGCCTTGTTATACCTCTGGCCTAAACTAAAAAGAGTTTTCTATAATAAATGAAAGGGGTTCATAGAGTCATTTTAAAACCCCTTCTGAGCGACCTGGTGCCTAGCTACAAACAAGGCTGTGATTTATGCATGATTACAATACGTTTTGAGTCAGCTTGAGAATTAAATTAAAATTTATTGTCGAGTTTGTTGTCCTTTCTTTGAATAACAGCACAGAGCTTGAATGACACTTAAATATAGTAACTTCACTTTACTGTGCGACATTCACGTTGAGATAATGTAGCACGTTTTTTGTCATTTAAATTTATACATTATCCACAATACATACTTAAACACTTACTTGATTGTAGAATTAGGCGTATATGATTTCTCGAATTATTTTATATTTACTTGTAATACAACAATAAAACCTTTAAATATATAGTCATTTCTGGTTTTATTTGAACATTACTTGGGAGACTTTTAAATTCTATTATTTTTGTGATACCAATAGCTGAAGTCAGGTTATTTAGCATTACTGGGCCTTCCGGTGCCTCACTTCTTAAAGTTTTAGCAATAGGAATGTACGGCATGGGAAAGTAGTGTTAATCCTGGCCTCAAAGAGAAACTAATCCCAATATTTCACTAGCGGGGTTTCTTTAGGGCAAAGGGAAGCCGCTGTCCAATTCAAACACCATCGCATGCCTTATAACAGACTCGGGGGCCCGAAGGTTCCGCCAGAAGTCTACTGAAGGTTAAAATACAGAAAAACATCATGAATAAAAATGCTTTTCACTTATAGAAAGAGCAATCTTGCTAAAATAAGTCAATATGTATAACGTTTTTTAATCCATATAGGCGAAACAACGATGTTAGGTGTTGCAAAAGTTATCACAAAACGGCATACAGACAGGGAAATATTTCCAGTTTCTTCCAGAAATTTAGATATTTGCAATAATATGGTTAAAAGAATATATTCCATAACAAGACATCCCTTCTTTTTCATACAGCGCAAAAGGCAAGTGTAAGTCCAGTCAAATCATAAATATCTAATTGATGGTCGTCTTCTTGGAAGTAAAATATCCCGAAAGACGTGTTATTGTCGAAACTTTGAAGCTGCTTTTATACTTTTTGAATCCAATCCGATTTGTGAGAGGAGGAAAACGTACCCTGTTTGTGAGAACAATGGGCGCCCCGGAGCCTTTTTCTGCATAAAGGGGAACTTTAACAGAACTAAAATCGGATAAGGCAAAGAAAGGGGAAAGAAGGAGAAAGGTTTACGGTCGGCTCCTCGGATTATTTCAAAAGGTTTGACTCCAAGTACGAAGCGTAGTTGTGAGTTTTCTGAATGAAGCAATGTCAGTAGCAATCGAATCTTTAATTGCTTTCCATGCCTCTCCCGTAATTGTTAGAAGTTGGACTTTCAATTAGCATCCTTGACATTGCCAATAATCTGTCTTTCACTCGGGTCTTTAGTAAAGGAAACACACTAATTAAAACACTTGCTTGAAATAATCAAAACATTTAAAGAACTTAGCTAATTAGAATCTTTTTTATACAGACAGAATGGAGACAGGAGCGTGTTTATGCTGGGGAGGGTAACAGTTATATAGCGACATTTTTTCAGTGACAAGGACAATGCCTTTTTAAGATTTAAGTATTTTCACTGTTGCATTATATTTAAACGTCTTTAACTTCTTCACTACCTCCATTCCGGTAATCGTTCAGCGGAAATCAGCTGACCAGTGGGGGAAGTGATGAGATGATGTTTAACGTTCATACTAGATACGTATTACCAACATATACATAAAGAACTACCATTCACTTCAGGAAACCTAATCCTCGCCGAAAAGTACGTTACTACGCCGACTTGAACTACTGGACTTTTATGAGGTATTATAAGTTAAAGGATGAATATTTTCGAAGCTGTAGTAACGATAATTACATGCTGTAAGAGTTATACCTAATTAGTAACAATATCACCAGCTACAAATAACAACGGAAATCAATAAAAGTGTGACTGCTGTGCTTTATTAACGGTGAACGTGATAGCCATAGGGCGGCACCCTTACAGGAGTCGTCGCTCCTTGTGGCGTAAAAACAAAATAAGAGTTGGTCCTTGTTTTACAGACAAGTCGGATTAGAAAAGCAGGGACAAGGTCGGCTTCTAACAGACAAGCGTATCGATTTAGGTTTAGCAGAACTGAGTAACTACGCTACAGCATAACACTAAGAGTTCGCCTAATAGAAAAAGCGCAGCGTGTATGCTGAAAAAGCAAGTGTTATTTTGTATTTTGTCTGCCTTTAACTACAAAAAGCCATACAATTTCTACACTGAAAAGAGTCTACTAATAGCGTAGGCTATATTATTTAGCATTGATTGCAATAATTCTCACACAGATTTTGATTTGGTCACTGTCATCGTCGAATATAACTGCATACAAAGTAAAAATAATATTATTTAATATAATACCCGCAAAAAGCTTGAAAGAAATACAAACGACATTTTTATTTTTTTATCCAACATGAACTCACACTGAATTAAGTTGTTTATTGGCTTTTTATCAACGATAATTGGTGCTATTTCTCAGCATGGGCGAAAATTATTTTAAATTCTTTATTTTGAATTTCCATTGCCGTTTGCAAAAAAAGCAAAGAAAGTTGTATTTTTGGTTTGTATCAAATGTAACTTCATAAATGTAACACTTTCTCGCGTTCAGCGCAGCATCTAAAGTCGGACGCCACGATCTCTGCATTGGCAGCACTGCAGTTCAAAGAAAGACAAGGAGACAGTCATGGGACGAGGGGAATCGCTTCTTGTTAATTAAAGTGAATTTAACTGATTGTTTGTTTTTTTACTTTTTCCCCCATATTCTGCCGCTATAGTCTCGAAAGTGCGCTGCTTAGATAACTTCAGGCAACTGCAAAGTTATGCAAGCGTCGACAAAAAGTCTGAATACCTTTAGCTGGCGATGTGACACATACTTTAACACCTTTTTATTAAGGGGAAAGGGGACAGAAATGACCGAAAAGATACGTGCAGCAAATATTTTACAGTGAAAAAAAATTGTGAATGAGTTAGGTTTTTCCAGTCTATAGAATTCCGCAAAATCATTAAGACTGGGCCTCGTAAATAACAATAGGTTGAATGAACAACCATTTTAATTGTAAATAGCTCATTAACGCATTGATCGTGAACGCATATTCCTTAATTGCTATTCTATAACGATAACAAATTTGTTTAACAGTTGATAGGCGGTACTGCTGTGCTGCGTCATCACATGCGCTTTCATTAAAGGAATAGTTATGCAATTTGAAAATGCGTTACGCATTTAATGAGAAGCAATACTAAACATATTACAGGGCAACGAAACTACACGAGTCAGAGAAATCTAAATTCCGCTGCTACGCTAAGTACAAGCCTAGACATTTTACTTAAAAGTAGCATGCTTCAACAGCAATCTCTTGAACGCATTGCATAGAAAAAAAACATAAAATACGCACTCTCCAATCATGATGGTAAATGATCCCTATACCTTACAGCTACAGAGAATAAGCTCGTATCACTGACAACTCAACTCAGTTTAACTGGCAGTAGGTTGGATGTGGCGAGTATTTGATTTTACCCAAGGTTATTAGTAAGCCATTTCTTATTAAGTGCGAACTCCATGACAGGTTATTTGAAATGAGTAATGCGTAAACGTGTCTGTGTCATGTTTGATTTTCTCTTAAACAAATAGAACACACAAGGAGTAGAAAGAGTAGCACGTTTTAATAAAGAAACGAACGTACACTGGCGAATAGTGCTTTAACAATCGAATCTAATGTAAGAAAACCCGAACGACAGGCTATAAAATAAATGAAACGAGCAAGCGCACGAACCACAATGAAAACGCTTCAATATCGCTAATTACTTTGAATCCTCTTTAAAAAAGAAAAAACGTTTCTTTTAAGATATGGTAAGGTCAGACATAGAAATTCAGCACTTTGCCATCAAGATCCAATGTAATCAGACTTTGACTTTCGGGCAAAATTGTTAGTAAAACAAGAGCCCATGTTTACAACCACGATAAGTTTGGGCTGAAACGGTCATGACCGCGCAACTGCTGACACATCGAGAGATTCCTCCCATTGGCATTTTCGGGTATTTCACTGTTTCCGTACCCGTTAATTTGTCTTCATTTGTAAAGATTATCTAAAAAGCTACAAAAGTTATAACACCACTGGACTGTAGGGGATTTAACATATGGGTCGTAAAAGCACATCATCATATAGGAGACAATATAAAGGTCGATTATTTCATAATGCTGCCGTAACTGGCTAAACAAGAGGGTTGACTGATACAGCCTAAATTCAGAGTGACATCCCCGAGTACAATAGCTAGCGCGACGCGTTAACACTTCAAATTTGATATTTTAGGCGCGCACGAGTAATCGCGGGGATAGCCTCCAGGCACACACGTTCCAACCTGGAGATTCATTCCTGCAGTGAGAATCTTTCTGTTTTAATTAAGCGCCATGGAGTACAAGGAGCATATGGGAACGGCAGACGCTGCATTAATCCCCTCCTCGCGTTTGTCCATGTCAAACAATGGGTCCTGTAGTTAAAGTGCTCTACCAGTCAACCCGAACACACTGACGCTCGAAACAAACCTGTACTGCGCCATACCAAGGGTCGAAGGCCACTTGATCAAGAACGACGCAACTTCTACGAAGATGTACGTTTGTTCAAACATGATTAAAGCAATGCACTGACTTTAGCATTCGTTGTTTCACGGAGAATCGCAGCTTAGTTCTTACATATAAGTTATAAAAGTCATATCTAAAATAGCGGCCCTCAACCATTCGTGCGTGGACACCCAGACACTTCATACATATGTTCTATTTCAATGCCAGCACATCCAGCAAAACTATTGGATTAATCAAAGTCAATTTGCGATGAATCAGAACAAGTATATGGAATAACAAGAAGTGTAGCTCTGTAGGGTAGGGGTTCTGAAACCAGATCCAGGGCGACCGCTACGTACGCAGAACTCCTGATTAGACATGATTTCGACTAGTTGAATTCCGAGTGACGTATAACTATAGAAAGTCTCTTATTTTGCGCCTAAAGATTTTTTGTAGCTGTTACAACTGGTAAAAAGCTAAACAAAAATATAAACATTAAGTTTACATGATTATATCATATTCAATCAATCACAATGAAAACGTAATATATCGTATAGATTACGTAACAGTTCCTGATCTAGGAATAATTAAACTAGATAGATATTTGGACAGAATAGATATTTTATTGTTTTAGGTCACAAATAAGGGGGCAAACATTTCACTGTAGATTAGAATTAACATATCGATAATAGCATTTTACAGAGCACTCTGTACTCTACTGTAATACATAAAAAGTAATCTGCAGCTTGTAATTGTGTGCAGGGGCTCCATATCGATTGTTATTCATCAATAAAACCTCATTAAGGTTTTGGTCAGAACAAAACCCAAGATATTACAGCGGTACCTGAGAACTACTTCTTCAAAAAAGTTACTAACAACAATCTATAAATTACCATGTCATTAAAACTGAAGAGGGAAAACGCTTTGAGCACGGACTGTAAGGTCAGTAAGTTGTCACCAGTCGGTTACGTGTAAATCTCAATATGTAAGTCTGTTCTCAATCAGATATCGATCACACGGTCATCAGGTCGATAGAGAAATCCTGGACCAGTTTCTATTAGACAATTGACTAAAAGTACTCTTGCATACGCATCAAATTGTATCAAGAGCGTAATGTTTATTTCGGGGATCTAACACACAAAAGGACCCGCCATGAATACGCATCATTAGTAGCTCTTCTGCCCCAGTTTCCACAAGGTTGGGGACCACGGGCTTAAAATAACAATTCAGCAAGAAGAAAGCAAACATATATAAAGCCGCCAGTTTTTATCTGTACCGCAAACCCCAATCTTTCCCTTTTCTGCAGTTCCAGGCCACCAAGACAAATCTTATAAGACCCGAAATATATATCTTATATGCAGATAAAAAACAAGTACTACACTTATTCATCGCACGTCGAATTCTGCAGGAGGAATTCATTGGCCCTCTTGGTCTTAATCTGGCGCGATAATAAAGATGGCAGTTTCGCCCTCAAATTACAGAAATGGAGCCAGTACTGCGGTGCAGCAGGAAAAACGCTACAATTTCTTGTTTTTTAATCGAGTGTTTTAAAAACAGTGACTTTCTATGGGCATGCTGCAAGGTTAGGCATATTTTTTAAAACAGAAGTAATCGGAAGGTGGAAAAATGCCATGCACACCAATATTGATTGGGTCCGTTTTTCGCAGGCCTAGAAATCTAGCAAGATTCAGTTTGTTTGACTGTATTGCTAAAGGACCGAAAAGGCAGAGAGCATCTCAACAGAATCGTCTGGATGAGGTTTATAAATCTCAGAAAACATCTGCCTGTGAACATCCTACACAGAAATGAAAGTATAGGAGAGTAAAGGACGTGATGAATACTATTTAATCCTTATTTGAGAGCAAGCAAACACTTAAATATAAACGAGGACAAGAAGATGTTACGGCAATTATACGGTTAATTGACAGTGACTAACAACATAACATTCCACCAGTAATAATATAGTAACAACATAAAGTATCACAACTAACCTGCTCACTAAATAAATATCATTTTCCTTCACTTATCCGGGCTTATCGGACTATAGAACATTTTTATGCATTAGTTATTTAAATTCGTGCCACCAATGAATTGATAATCTTGTCAAAGATTAAATTAAAGGGTGCTATACGTATGAGATTTAAATGTTTTAAGAGGAAATTTAAAAGGATTTGGGTAAGCACACTAAAAGCATGCGATTTTTTTCGACTGCAGGAGATCCGATGTTGATGATAGTGGGTACTGTGAACTTGACATGTTAGAGATCTTTTTTTGATCGACTTTTAATATTTTATGCTTATGCATATGTATTTTTCGATAGTTATTATAATTTACATCGGAGGAAATTAACTGTGTCCTATAAATGAAAGTCAAGATATTTTTCTTCAAAATAAAATAACATCTTGCATCTTCTGATGCTTGTTGAACGTTACACTTGATTATATTACAGGAATTCTTGAAAATAAACATTAAACAAAGAAGCGACTAATTGATTTTCAGAATTCGGATACTCATGATAACCAGATTCTGCGTAACCTTCTTTGCGACATATTTGAATCAGGAATTCCTTTCAGACCTCGAGAAGTTATATAAAAAGCATATTAAGCATTATGTTATTACTGTTTGCTTTAAATATAAATGGGGGAAATTTGGAATTACAAAAAAGTCCTTGCTGAAGTAAACTCTATAAGATGATGTTTTATTTATAAAAAATAAATATAATATAATATGAATATGTATACGACTTAACTAAATTGGGAGTTATGTAATTGCTCTAGCGTTTTTAATACATAAATTATTTAAAAGCTATAAGACTTTTCATCGACATAGTAACAGTACCCTAAAGACAAGCTTGATTTGCAGGCTTCGTCAACGATAAAATGTGCCTTTGAGGGTCAATTTCAAAGACCATAAACCTTATGTTAAGAGAAGTATTGCTTGGCAAGCAAAACAATTTCAACAATGAAGTGGCGGGATAAATGCTTCCCATTATGCTTGAAATATAAATATTGTTTTATTTGAAAATTAAGAAAAACAAAGACATAAGTATAGATTACCTGTTCTCGACGTATGTTAAAATGTAACATATTAATATTAGTTCTCTCTGCAAAGATAATACCTAGTTATTGAAGAGGGTATCCCGTATCCCGTATGGACAGCATTGTCATTCATCGTGAATGAACATCAGTTAATTGTGTTTTACAAAGGAAAATGGAAATATTTTGATATAAAATTATATGCTTCTAGTGGCAATACACTCTAAACACTCTACACACCGATGCCTCTTGGAGAGTACAATGTCCAAATTGGGTCCGGCCAAGTGATAATCGCCTCATCAACAAACATTCCAAGTGGATGGCCCTAATGGTTTCCAGTCCGCCCACCAGGCGGAGGAATCCCGCTGAAAGTGTCTAAAAACTCACTAATCGCCGCAAATTCACATGCTGTATGACATTATGTGACACGCGAGCATGAACACTACGAAAGATTCCCAAATACTGCGTACACAACAGCCACGTGATCAAGACTGACACCTACAGGCAAATTTTGTCCCTCCAAAACAAGTTGCACATTAAACTTTATATGCATCGCACAATTTCTTTAACTAAAGTTTTCAGGAGATAAAATCCGATTTAAAATATTCGCGCGGATTTTACTTTTTTTGACCTAGGTAACCAATTGCTGTCGTTCAAGAAACAGCGCCTTTCCCTCTGAACAACAAAAAGCAGCCAAGTTAGTTTCCTGCCACGATTCTCCTTAGGATTACAAGACATGCCATCTGAAATTATTGGACTGCTTCATTGTTGTAAATATATACTTTATATTTTCAAAGTACTCAAATATAATACTCAAAGTAAATCTCTTAAATGTCCCACGGATTGCTGACATATTTATTAGCTTTCTTAAATCATTACAATTATTTTTCTGTTTGGTGGCGTTTCCTGAATCCTCTTTCCTATAGGCTAATGCAGAAAATGCAGATGAAATGATATTTCAACTAAGTGCTCGTACTTTCAAACTAATCTAATGTGTAGTGCCATGTATATTTTGGTACAGTGGGTGTGGTTGTCGCGTTCGATAGCCCCGCAAACCAAAACTTAATCCATCTAATAGGTGCATCTGTTTACAGGTGTTAGTTTTATCAGGAAAATGCTCAGTTAATGGCCCGCAATTATCTTATCTGCAATCGCAAGCACCATCCCCCATGTTTGTTTATGGACATACCCTAATTAGAGTTTTTTAATTGATCTTATTCTTTACCAGCATTTCCCCCTGAAAGTGTCCTTTAAAATTCTTGCATTTTGTAAATATATAACCTAACAATTATTAATTCATAATTAATATTTATTTGACCATATTTACAATTTTTATTTAATCTATGTAACGACGGAAGATGTTTTTAGATCCTGCAACAGGAAAGTGTGCACTAACTTCATTTCTAAGTACAGCATATGAACAGGACTTAAGTATTTTTTCTTGTAGATATCTAGAACAATTACTAGTGCTGATAAAGTTTAAATAACCCAGTAATTATGTCGGGCCTGTCCTTCCTTTGATGAAGAGTGCTTGACAGCGAGCCACGACAACCTCAAGTAGCCACACAAACGTTCGCCATAAAGGTTCTTTTATTTCTTAATGAATCTGTAACAAAGACTGCAGAGCTACTAACCGTTAGTGTTTTACAAATTAAAGGGACAGAGACACGCAATAAAAATAACTTGAAACGGGTCCAATTGACGTACAAATGTGAATTGCAAAACCTAACCATTCTACATGCTTATTGTTTTCAATAAATGAGTGTAGTTCTGTATCAGGTAATTAAATGTTTTATAAAAAACTAAAATTAATGCCGCGGGAAAACATAACAAGCCCAGGGAAGGGGCGACTGCCCCCCTGCAGATCGCGCTTCCCCCACGTTGCTTGCTTTCTTGCGATCAGCAACCATATAAATACATGGTCCTTAATAAAATTAACCTTGGTCACATAAACAATAATGAGCGGAGGAAAGCATACTATTACCGATCAACAGAGATGGCAAATGGAGTGGAAAAGGCTCCGCAGTCACGCCGCATATGTACTTGTTACCGTGAGATCGGACGAAAAGGATGAGACTTTGCTTTTTGGATTTAATTACAGCTCCTCTTTCGCCCAGACCGACAATAAGCAGAGCTACGAGCCCACCGAGGCTCTTCATTAGCCCAATTAGGCAGGTGCACAAAGAGGTCTCTCCCATAATTTACACCTTTCTAATGAAGTCTCTGTGCCTCTTAAGCCCCTGCAAACAAGATACACTCGCGAGAAAGCGTACCAGGAAATAGTAATTAATTAGATGAGACAAACAGATTATAGCCGAGAGACCCCCTAGATGGACAACTGTTACTTTGAGTTATTCGGGACGAAACCGCAGCAGCTCGCTCTCGATGAGTCAGCAATCGCGCGCATTATTGGCGGCGCCTGACAGTCCTTCCATTTTTATGCATTATTTTTAAAGGCATATTGTTGTTCGTTCATAGTGCAACTAATAAGAAAACTACATTTTAATAGGACATTCACTAAAATACCAACGATACTGCTCCAATTTATATAAATAATCGTTATTTCTTTAATAGCAATATTAGCTGTGTTTCTATTATACCTTAAAGGCTCACATATGTACATGAAAGTGCCGAGCAGCAACACAGTGACACGTAGGCAAGACACACTATGGACAGAGCACCAGTACAGTAAAGGCTTTGATATATTTTGGATGCTTTTTTTTATGCAGACTTAAAAAGTCAAAATAGTGTACTATAGTGGCTGCTGGTGTTTTGGAATTAAGTGCGTATTTGTTCACATGGAGGAAGGTTTCCATAAGCATTTTGGCCTGGATGGTCTCAGACCTCTGGAGGAGCCCTTTTCTTTATGATAAAGACTCTGTCGCCCTGGTATGGGGCATCACAGCGCGAACCTTGTGTCTTTTATCTCACGGCCTTTTCCTTTTGCAGTGTGCTGTGAGCTCATAATTGGTCCTCAAAAGGCTGCAAATTGTTTAGGATGGAGGGGAAGAGTGCACCCCTAAGAATACCTCATTATCTCCATCAAAGGCTGGTGTAACCTGATCCTGCATTTGAGCATGCAGTTAACAGCTAGACTCGTTTCTGGCATTCACCTCATTTCCAGCAAGCTCAGCACAAACGGTGAGTTTGTCCCGAGGGTTTTATTATGGTTGAGCAGAATACACTGTCACACTCCATGGGCACTTTCCGAAACATTGGGGAGGACATGAACACCAACGGATGTCCTCAGCTTCCACGGTGGTCCACATGGAGGAGTTCAGGTCCACAGGCTTTGCCAGCACATTTGACCCTAGTGAAAGGGGAAGAAAGACAATGGCCAAAGAGATAGACCAGCCGTCATATGGCACAGAGACAAGCAGACATAGGAGGGGAGGCTCGGTTAAAAGTTTGAAAACATTAAGAAATGGCTGGGAGGTGAGGGGAATTTTAACTGTGCATTCTGGGAAATGGAGTTCTGTGATTTTAGAAACTAGAGCAATACATTGGCAGGTCTGTGGGGCCAGCAGGAGAAGACATAGGGAAAGGGGAGAGGAGAATGTCCCTTTAGCCACCCTCTCCACCCGCAGTAGTCCCAGACTCATTTCATTTTGAGGGTTTTAATTACTTTACTGTGTGAGGTTGAGGTACACGGCTCCAGCTGTCACCCCCCCGCCAGCCGCCGCCCCGCCTCGCCCCCCTGTGCTAAGCTAAGACAGGATTAAGCAGGATGGAGAGTGTGGCCTGCCTGCTCACAATCATCTCACCGTGCACCCTCCTCAGGTCCTGGCTCCCCGGACCGGGGAGCAATCCCGCCCAGACGAGGCACTATTATTATTACTGGGACTCTGGTCACCCGCAGTCATACTTTTATGTCTGCACATATTAAGGCATCAGTCATATGAATTTACAAGATGATTATTAACTGCAACCCCCTGAAAAAAACAAAAAGGAAAATGGATAAATAAATCACAAATGAAACATGGCTTTGAGCAGACTAAACTTGGTGCTGTAACATATTCTAAAGGCGCTTTCAGACCCTATTATGATGTAAGTCCCTTTTGGGGCAGTTGACATCTATGTCATTGACATGCTTGTTTAGCCTGAAGGTTGCACCCATTGACTGGATGATGAAGCAGTCTGACGTCCTTTGTCCCCGCCATGTGAGCATGCTGTTCTTTTGCGCCTGTGCCGAATACACCTGTTCACTAGAATGCCCCACATGCAGGAAAACAAGGGCCTCGTTTTGTGGCTTTTTGCCCTCTTAACCGATGCAGATGTCCGGGGTAAACCAGCACTCGATTTGTGGAGATATTCCCCATTCATGTGAACCCCCTCACTGGCTGCCTGCCAGGGTGTCTACTATGGGCCGTGTACTTAATGGGTTATGAACAAGAAATGCCCCCCCCTTCCCCCCCTATTGTCTACCTCTTCTCAAATCTGTCATCCCTGTGTGTCAATCTGGCCCGGTTCTCATTTCCTCTCTTGCTCCTCCTGTCAACCTCTACTTCCTCTTGTCCTTTTTATTTTTCCTACCCTGGTCCCCACCCTCCCTCTCTCCAGAGAGCAGATGGGGAGGTGGCTAAGCGAGGGAGTCGCCAGGCATAGAGACAGATGCACTCCAAACAACCCCCCCACCCCCAGCCAGCACCACTACCTCTCCCTGCCTACCTGTTTAGATTGTGCTGACGGGTCATGAGCACATGCGTGTGCAGCACCAGCCAGGCATTATCCAGGCCTGGACAAAGAGGCCATTTAGACGAGCCAGAGCTGCCTGCTTTCCTGGGAGGGAGACAACAGAAAGCTGCCAGGCCCTTGTCTGCCATGTCACGTGCCTTTGTGCGTGTGTGTCAGGCAGCATCTGTACTGGTGACATGAAGGGTGCCAAACACACTAAAGAACTAAGGAAACATCATCGTACCAAGTTTGTATTTGAGGCGCAGAATCAAGCTATTATCCTATCATTAGAATTTAAGAAGTGTAAAAAATTGAAAGCCTACATAACAAAAAAAAAACACAGATTTATATTATCTGAGCCAACAAAATCACAGATGATGCACCTGTACTTTGACATGGTATATGCAAATTGAGAAGATGAACCCCCTCTGGTATATGCAATGGGATTCTGGAACCTACCATGACACATGGTGGGTGGGGGCTTACAGAAGCCCTTCATAAGTTTGACTACAGTACAGTTCTACACCTTGGATGTGAGGCGCAGTGCACGTGAGCCATGATCTGCATTTCACCTCCCTCTGATGTTCTCTCCAGTACATCATGGTGTGGCTCAAATTCCAACTACCACCTTCTTCAGTTCTTGAGGACATGAATAGTTAAATTTCAGCAGAATTATTTTATGGGGTAAATCGTACCAATAGGTCCCCCTTGGTAGATTTTGCAGACCATGGACGGGGGTTAAATTTTACTACCTGTCTACGTGCCTGATGACCACAGGTGTGCCTCTGTGGGGTCTAAAACTACATGGTGAGTATCATGGGACCTCACAGATCAGTCAACAATACCCTGCATATAGTCCTAAATATTTTCTTAATAATTGGCGATAGTCTATGGGTTTTCAGGCTCAGCTATGAGAAGGATGGGATCCAGTCAAGCAGCCAGCTCATCTGTAGAGGATTCCCTGTGCCTCACATCACTGCAGCACTGCAGCATCACACTATAGAAAGAAACGAGATGTGGGGACAACCCAGCGGACCGGAATGAGTCTTAATTCTGCTTTTGTAGCTATAAATGGAAGGAAAAACAGGCTGAAGTTCAATTTCAGTTACATAAGGACAACTACAGAAGCAATTAGGCACAGTCTGTTTATAAATGATTATAATGTTATGAAGTGTCAGCCACACACATGAACTGCAATGATAAATTTATTCGAAAACAGAAAAAGGAAATTTGTCATATAATGATAAATGAAAAAAACAAAAACCTGAAGGAGGGCATATCATCCAGACCTGGCCTAAAGGCGTGCATCCGTTACCAGAGAGTCTCGGCCTGCTTTTGGTCTGCTTTGCTCCCTGGCAGGGGCTGAGGGTGTCTGTAGTGATGTCACTTCCAGGCAGAGCCCCGGACCTCAGCACCACGTCCCCACCACCTGGATTGCGGATTAGGGAAAAAAAATGGATTACGCAAACGTCAATAAAAAATATAGCAGAGCAAATACACTGGAGGGAGTGCAGACAAGCCTCTGTGATTTCTGAAAGTAAACACATGTATGCTTTTTAAAAATGACGACTGATTAAAAATGGACTGGAGCTGAAATTCAAGGTAAACATGCTTTCACGTCAATAATACAATTTGGTCTCTTCACGTATATTCAGGCTCTCAAAAACTATATATTACACACATACTCTGCGCTTGAAGTGGGCTTTTCATTTAAGAATACTGGCACCTTTTATATTGCACCGGTAGTGAATAACAAGGTGAGAACCAGCACCTATTTATCCACATTTCAAACACTGCACGTCCTGTGTATTATATATGCATAAAACATAACATATTCAATTATGAAAATATTGAAAATATAGCACTGTATGATATTTTTTTTTCAAAATTTTAAAGATCATAAAACCTGTATTGAGACTTATTTCTGAACTTGTTTCTATAGCAAACTGGTACTCGTTTGTGGATATGCCCTTAAGTACTTGGATTTGGGATTTTTTCCAGTCTTTGGCATCTGTATATTCAGTAAGACATACGGCAAACACTGTTTTGTTTTTTTGTGTGTCTGTGTGTGTGACTCTGTGTCTGTGTGTGTCTGTCTGTGTGTGTGTGGGGCTTCCTGAATGTGCACCCTGTCGGGACTTATTGTTGCTTTTGTCTGCTGTGACGTGTCTGTGCTCAGACTGCCCGTGTGTGGGTAGCTTGAGCCTCCCCGGCCCATAACTCCCTTCTCACCCACCAGTGGCTGTTTGGCCTACTTTCGTAAACAAAAACAGGCATTTGTTTGGCCATTTCCATTAAAAAGGAATATGCAGGCAGAGGGCAGTTGGACAGCTGAGCCGCTAAGGGGGACGCAGGCGTGGTTGTGGTTGACCGAACACAAAAAACAAAGACCCTCTCAACATTAACGACAATAAAAACAAAAACAAAGAGGTGCATATTTATTAAAATATATCAATACTAATATATACTTCCATCTATTTCTGTGTATATATCTGCAAAAACTGCAAAAAACAGATCAGAATTTTTTTTATAATTTAATGAACAGATACAATAAGCCTTTAAGGGGAATAACTGTTAGTAACTAGCAAAAATACCAATGAAACCATATATGTAAAGTCCATAAAAATGTCCAATTAATTTTCATATAAGAAAGAAAGTTGAATTGAGGTTTTCTGATATATGTATTATCAAACCTTGTACTGCTCTGCACTCTGACCAGTTTCTATGTATTTAGGACACTGTGGCTGGCATCATGTTCTTGGTAGGCATTGCTGATAGAACATGGTTGAAACATGTGAAGAGCCACTTCACTGTATATAGAACCCAGCAGTAAGCTTTCAAAGGGCACCTTAAGTGGTTGTAAGATCATGCCTGTCTGTGGTCATGTGTGCACTCAGGGGTCGGAAGCAGGCTGGTGGGGGCTGGTAGCACTGTGTCAGTACATGCAGAGTGAGCCCTTCACTCCTGTACAGGGAACAGGGGGCCGGCTGATTGGATCAGCTGTTCTGTATGGTCCCCATAGGGCTAACCCTTCTTGTAAGGGGGGGTGGCGGAACAGGCTCACTAATGAGCCCGGGCCCCAGCTCGTTAAGACCCCGCAGCCTTAATTAGTGGCACACCAACACAGTGTTGAATGGAGGGAGGCATGAGGAGTGGGCCGGTCCACTGGGGAGTTGGGGGGGTGAGGAAAGAGAAGGTGAACAAGTGGTCCAAACCCCACCCAACCCCCGCCTGTAAGCACAGCAGGGCTCTTCCCTTGTTCCAACTGCCCCTCCTCTCTCTGATGCCCATGCCCACAGACTCCACCAGGCTCCTCCGCAAACCTACATTCCCACATAGACATCTGTGTCCTTCAACGGCAAATTCGGTTGACTCCAATTATGACTTAATGGGCCATGTTTGTTGTTTTTTCCCAATTAGGAAGATGTCAGAGATGACCTTCGCGTTCCAAAAACACACAATGGGGCAGTTTGCAGATGTTACGTGTTACAGCTTCAGAAAGCATTGACTGCAAGCTTAGCCTACTTTTTACACATTTTATAGGAACGTTACATGGACTTTATACAAATATAAAGGGAATTACAGAGAAAATGCTACAATTAGCAAAATCAATCAGTCTTGAAAAACGTATCTGATCAATGTGGAGAGCAATATGGATCTTCATAGTACTGATGCAAGTTTCACCCAAAAGCAGGTTAAGGAACCCGTTACATATATGTCAGGAACAGAAACTGTCATGTCAATAACAGAGTACCAACACAGTACTAAAAGAGAAACATCAAACCACCTGCTGCTTGAGAGAACATTGATGGAATTCTGGGATATTATTGTGAAAGCACCAAAAGACACATCATGCAGCCTGGTCACTTGCTCAGATTTCTACTTCCATTAAAGGAGACACCAAGGGAAGGTTTTAGGAAAGATCACTGTGGTCAGAGGAGTTCGGGCAGTAAGGCTGCCAGCCAAGGCCTGCAGGAGACATAGCAATATCATGCTTTTACCAAGAGGTAGTTTTAGGCTCAGATCTGCAGATCCACATCATTGAGGGTACCTTCATGCAGCCACGTGCCTCAATACCAGCATGTCGTTCTGATCTCTCTCTGCAACTGTGCAGCAGGTGCCCGTGAGGCGAAGCACATTTCCCACTCGGGGTGGACAAAATAATCATGTGCACGCTCATGTATTTAGGGTCAGGGGTATTTTGTGGGAGGGTCCCAGATGGGTTAACGGGGGGGCTTAGCATCGGGATTACAATGCAACAGTGTGGCCTGCGAGGGCTCCAAGTGAACGTCAGCCACCCATCCCAGCACAAAACCAGTGGGCTGTGGGTGGGGGTGGGGCAGGGGCTGGTTGTGGCGTGGCGGGGGTGGGGGGGCATGCCACTCTGAGCTGGCACCC
>JAAGVU020000025.1:2245171-2273902 GCA_011763525.2 Mormyrus iriodes
GGGGGGGGGGGGGGGGGGGGGGGGGGGGGGGGGGGGGGGGGGGGGGGGGGGCAGCACCGCTCGAGGAATTAGCTGTCAGTTTGGGAAAGGGGTGCAGCGGGAGTGGGGGGTTTCCACCATGGAGGTGTGAGGACCCCCCGCACCCTCAATTCTACCCCCCCATGTGGTAATTAACCCAGAGCACATACTCTTAGCAGGGGGGCTGATATTGGAAATCTGTAGGGAAAGGGGGAGCATGTGTGCGGATGGGGGGTGCCGGTCCTGTGAGGACTGTTCTTATACCAGCCTGGCTCGCTTCAATAGCAGCGCCTGACAAGCTCAGTGGCCGGGGGGGTGGGCTGCTCGCGCTCTCTGTTTGAGTTCTTTATTCCCTGCAAAGTGGCTGACATCTCTTTCCTCTGCTCTGTCAGTCTGCTGCCGCCCCACCGGGGATGACGGCCCGTTGCTCCCCATCAGACCACCTGGGTCCCGCTCGGCTGCTTCATCCAGGGGCCCAGCCTCAGGGCCGCGGTAACAGGCAGAACCAACTGAGGCAGCAGCCAGAGCCGTTTCCCACTGCACTGCACCGCCATATTACTGGGGACCAGAAGCTGCACGTTGGATGACATCACATGCTAGGTTTTCAGTGAGCTGATTCCATGGCACATAGTGCATGACACAAAGAGCTGCCAGGTTGCAGCCTGTGTTTGCATCAGGAGTGTTGTGGGCTCAGTGATCGCGGTGTGGACATCACCAGTGAACGTAGTCTGAACTTCAATAGTGAATGTAGCGTGGTCTCTACCAGTGAATGTAGCCTGGACTTCACTAGTGAACGTGACATGGTCTTCACCAGTGAACACAGCCTGATCTTTACCAGTAAGCATAGTGTGGCCTTTACCAGAGCCTGGGGAATACATGTGAGCGATGGGCAGGGAGTACATGAGAAAAGGTCCAGGGAGACAGCCAGCAGAACCCTATGTCCATGAAGCCATGCTACACCCCACTCCAGGAACTGTGAAGGTCCTGGGACTGCAGGGTTTGGGAGGTCCTCATCTTGCCCTACTGAGGGTGGTTTCCAGGGTGGCCCTGTCGCTCTGAGGAGGTCAACATCTCTTATTCTTTTCCCATCCAGCATACTGCAACACAAGAACCCCCTCACACACATACATACACATATATTTGTATTCATATCTTTGTGGGGACTGTCCTTTCATTTCTGTGGGAAAACCCCATCCAGCCCTACCCTTACCCATAACTAACCAAAGAAAATACAAAACTATGATTTCTCATTTTTTGATTGCAGTGACAGATTTTTATAAAATCGAGTTTCCCAACATGGGGTTTTATTGTATTTTGAGGACATCTTACACACACACACACACACACACACACACACACACACACACACACACACATACATACATACACACACCCCTGTTCTCCATTAAGATGTCTACACTGGCACTTGTATAATCTCCATGCCACAGGCTAGCTTGGCCAGGCAAGTGCTGTGACACCTCAGAGAGGGGTAGTCCTGAGAACTAGCCCCAAGGCTGGGGGACCTTAGGGGGAAGGCTGCTGGAAAGAAGCTGGCATTCCTGAAGAACAGGCGGCCGGCGGTTTCGTCAAGAGCAAGGGGCTGTGAGGCATTTCCAGCTGGCTTTCCCCCGGAACCGCCAAGGAAGCAGGCTGGGGAGGGCAAAGCAGGCTCCTGGACATGACGAAAGCAACTGCGGCGCCGCGCCCCGTCGCCATGGGTCTACGGGGAGCGATCTCATCCTAGTTCCCCTGGAAACTATCACGGTGGAGCCGGCACCAGACTCGGCTCCGGCTCTGGACTGGGCTCCTTTGCCTCTGATCCAGCCGTGTCAAGCCCTGAGGAGGAATTCCACTTGAATGGTGGATGGGCTCTGGGATGCCTGCTGGGATCTCCTTCACAGTATAGATGCATATAAAGGGCCATTAAATTTCTCAAAAGGGTCAGCCAGCACAGCAGGCTGGGAATGTGCGAGAGCAGATCCCATAGACTGTCAGTGTGTGCCCTCTGGTGCAAACGTGTGTTCATGTGTCAGTGCTCATTCATTAAATTACTACGCTGCCTAACAATACACTAATAGAAGCTTATAAATGATATGAAGCTATTTATTAACAAGCCTCTGGATTTGCTCCCATTTTTGACTGGGTTCTACTAGTGCATTCTGGGAATTTCAGAGATCCCAGAATGCAATAGTATTAGCTGTAGCCTGAATGCAGCTACCAGCCATTTTGTACACAAATATTCTGTCAGAGCTCCGACTTCAGACCAGAGAAGCAGAGCCAGCACCTGCTCCATGCAGGACGAGCATTGAAAAGCTAAAACATCTCAGGCTTCCATGTCGTTCTGGTTTTCCCACAATCCTTTGCAGGACTGATGGTCCAATGGGCCTCAAATTCACGCCGCAGAATTTTTTTTTTCTTTAAGTTAGCCAGCAGCGCTAAAGTGATAAGGTGAGGCGAAGGGAGAGCAGCTGGCGGTCGGTGAATTAAACCCAGTGACAGCGCTTTGCTCTGGGCGGCCTTCGGAGCGCCTGCGAAATTAATCACCCAAATCCTCCCACAGCTCAAACAATGCGGCCACTGACATGACAATTTCCACCAGAATGGCGTCTTAATCTGCGCCTCGCAAAATAAAACGGTGTTTACCCCCCGACTCTGAGTGCCGATATTACTATTTCTAATTTTGCCCGCACACAGACAAAGTCATTAGGCAGCGCTGATATACAGAGTCGTTCTATACACTCCATTAAGTCATTCCGGGCAGATTGTAATTGCCAGTCCTTTGCTTGACTGGTGACTCTCATTAAGAGTCTGTGTGGTGAGTGAGGGATGTAATATTCATGGCCGGTGCAGAGACAATCTCAGGCCTTTGGGCGAAATAAGAATATTAGAATATTAACTGGTACGGTAGGCCACGGCACCCATCCCAACCCCAACCCTTTGCTCCCCCCACCACCACCCAGTAATGAGGAAATAACATCTTCATTAAACATCTGTTACATGACATTGTAGAACAGGTCCTGGGGGCGCTATTGGTCATGCCGTAACGGGAGAACACGGGACCGCCACAGACTCTCAATTGGGCAAGGGGGGTGGGGGGGTGGCTTTCAATAAGCCGTCTTTATTTGGCGCAGTAATAATGGTAGCTCGTGTCTCCCTTACCGTAGTCTGCCCCACGGTTGTGATCATGCAGACGGCTCTCTGAATGCAAAATCACAGAGCATGAAAACGCATTAAGACTAAAGACTGGATCGGCCTCCGTCACCCATAGGACCCAAATGGTGTTTATTCTGCCTACGGCTAAGTGTTTGAAGATGGATGTACCATAATTCTAGGTCCTGGTACAAACCTTCATAGATCTGGAGATTTGCTCATCGCTTGTTATCACACATTCAACTGTCACCTTACTTGATCGAATAAGCTGTCCACAGGAGCCCAGATAAAATGTTGATATTGACCCACTGCTGACATTTTCCTCAAGCACACTAGCAACCGCTGAACTAAGGCGTATGCGACAGGCACTAAACTCTCCAAAACAAAACCTTGTATTGCTTTCAAGACTTTTAAAAATAGCCACTCTTTCAGAGTCACATAACAAATATTTAATCGATTTCAGCCTAAACCTTCAGTCTTTCAGTCATGTACATGTGAGCTGTGTATTATTTCAGAGCTGCTTCAAACTGATTCAGGAGAAGTGTTGACGTTATAGATGACTAAAGAACTCCAAGTATAGCAGGCAGAGAATCCAACCAGGACAGAGCTAAATTGGGTTCCCATGAGGCTCACAACACATGAACGGTTGACTTTCCATCAAAACAGACCAGGATGAGGACTGGCTTAGGTTATCCCTCATATACACAGTTACTACCCCGTCTCCAGAATTTCCAATTTCGGCCAGATTTGAGATAATGTTCATTGTCATCATAAGTAATCCCAGCATGACCACCGCCTGCTACATGCCATTCTGTCAGGGATAAGTACTGGTCACAGCACTCGACACATGTCACGTGCGCCACGGCACTCCAGGTGGTGAACGACCGTATCACATCATGGCTCCTGTGATTGGTCTGCACTTCAGCTCAAGCTAACCAGAGGAGGTCCAACGCAGCCAAAACGGACGGGAGCCATTCCGATGGAATTCCGTCAAACACTTCCTGTCTTACTGCACGACGACACATGTGTGAGAGAGCAGCCTAGGAACGGGGCCTCTCCCCCCCTCCCCCCCAGTAAAAAAACCAGCCCATGACCTCCGGCAGACCTGTCCCCCCCACAGTCACTCTGAGGCAGTCCATCTGAAGGCGACGGTGAGAAAGGTTTGGGGGGGAGGCCCCCGTAGGGACCATATGGTGGCAGTCCTTATAAGGAGCCCAAGCTGCACTGGCTGGGACGGGCTGCTGGCTCACCGCCGGTGCGCCGGTCCCCTCCCATAGCAGCTCGTCCGTTCACGTCGCCGTTTGGCACAGGAGCGCCTTTCAGGTGCCGATCGACGTGTTGTTACGCCGCCTCAACACTCCTGTTATGTAATCGCACGACCGCGGGTCGAACGTGACTCGGAACAGGGCATCTCCCCTGCCCTCCCACGTCTGGTGTTGTTACCGGTCCGGGCGAACCGGAGCAGGGATCTGTTAAACAGCTCCCCCCGCAGTTGTGACGGGACATCTCCCAGCTAGAGCTCTTTTGGAAGGGATCCTACGGGACAGAGATGAAAGCAGCACCGAACAGAAAGTGGCTATAAGGAGCAGAAAGGAACAGAAGTGGCAGGACCGGCCCGGCTGTCCGATGGCCGGACCCGATCCCGGCTGCCCAGAATGAGCCGAGCACGTGGGGCGTGCGGACTGGTCAGTGTTGGCGCATGATGCCTGTGGCAGTCTGGGGAGAGGCATGGCGGGCGGAGCCCCTGCTGGGGGATGGTATGCCATCGCGGCGGTCCCACTGAGCACGGCCGGAACACCTGAGGCCCGCACGCCAAAAACCGAAAGGTGGAGGTGGCGGGAGGGCGACATCGTTCCGGAACTACCGCACCCCCATCCTCGCGCCCCCCTCCCTGCGCTGGCGTCCAGCGTGTGCCAACTCAGCAGCGGTAACTGGCTGGGCCCGACGGTCACAGAAAATGACACAAACCTGCACTCTGTGCTTCACTTTTAATTTGGGAAGCAAAGATTAAAAACGGGAGGGGGGGGCAATAAACCACATCTAAGCTTGGGCTTAAAAGCTCAGTGTGTGACTTGCTTTGCACTTTCACAGAGGGGCACTAAAGGTGGGCAGAGCGGGTGTTCTTCTAATGGCTTACTTTTTAAATATCCAAAATTGGATCCATTCGCGGATTACAAACACGACAAATGCAGAGGTCCAGAGTGTGCGGCCCCGCCAACCGGGCCTCGTACAGTGAACATAACAGGCACGCCTGGTGAAGCCCTCAGAACAGCAGCCCAGAGACCCTCAGAAATACACCCAGCTCAGAAGGATGCTTCTGCTGCTACCTCTGAATGCTTTCTTGTCAAATTTAGTTTCGTTTAGCCACCCCAATGTCAGCTTCAATAATACAAAGTCTAAATTCCGTTAAATTATGAATCAGCAGGTGTTTTTACACTGAAGTTCTGGAACCTGGTCTCGGTTTACAAATCATGGGCCGCCTCAACCTGGCACTTTTGCAGCTCCTGGCCACTTTCGTATGACGCTTTCAAACTGGGACTTTCATGGTAAATAAGCATGGGAAACACAAAAAGTTCGCAGGTTAAACTTCACACAATTTCATACAAAACTATACTGCCACGCCAAACAATGGACGAGGAATAAGTCATTCTGTTAGTTGTTTGTTAGTTACTGGGGGAATCAATTGCGATCACAATGGGACACAGACTTTTATTTATATTTTACATATATGACCAGCAACACGGTCATGATCCTTATTAAATCAGGCCAACAGCTCAATCTTTTATTGTCCATGGAATAAAAGACGATGTAACGTTATCCCACTAATAAGCGCTGGCAAATCTCCCCGTCGGCACTGGTGATATTAGACAAGTGTATTGGTTAGCAATCAAATTTTTCGATGCAGAAATACGAAGACACTAGCAAAAATGCATTCATTGATTAATAAACTGTAATTAGGACACAAAAATAATTCCTTCTGCTCAGTTTTTGCTCCGCTACATCTCCTTTTCTGCACTTCTGCGTAACTTCCTAGTTAGCGCTGGTGCTTGTGGTCAACCAATCAGCAAGCCATGGCTGTAAGCGCCACCCCAGTAGTTGGTGTTCGAAAGGAAAGTACCTAGTCTGGAGTAGGGACCAAAAAAGGGTTCTGTAACTGCATCCAAGGAACTACAATCGGGACGAGTTCCTGTGGTGTGAACACAACAAAAGTTTCGGGTTCTGGAAAAAGGTTCTGGTTCCAGAAAAAAGTTCCGGCAGTGTGAAAGTGCATAGTGTGGACACAGTGGGAGAGTGAGAGAGGCACAGTGTCACGCTCTGTACTGGCCTGGAGCTTTAACAAGAAATAATAGGCAGCACTGGTAATTTAACAGTCACAGAAAGGCCACTGACCTGTGGCGTGGAGACAGACGGATCCATCTAACTTTCTTGTACATCTATTGTTTTGTTGCTTATATATGCATATATGCCCATTCAAAGGAAAGTTTTACCCTGAACAACCAGAGCAAAACTGGCCTGGACAAAAATAGCAACCAAACCCTGACAACAGATAGCAGATAAAACAACCTGCTGTTTTCCGGCGGCCATCCCGGCCCGAAAGACAGCGGGATGAGTCCCAGTGCACCTCGGAAACGTGGAGAGGAATCAGCCACTCCCCCCACCCCCCCCCCACATGCTCCCAGCTGCCCAGCGGCTCGCAGCTCACCCGTGCTGGGAGGCAGGCGCTCCGGCTGTAGTCCGGGCCCCGGTCCAGCCTTCGCGGCGAGCGCTTCCTCTCCATCGCCTGTCCCGGCCTGCCGGGCGCCCCTGACCTCTGACCCCCTCGGCCCGGCTTCCCGCCAAGCGGCGTTTGCTCGCAGGAAACAGGACAGGCCCGCGGCAGCTGCCATGGGAGCAGGGTGCACGATTCCATCCAGTACCGCCCTGCCCTCACCGGCCCAAACCGCATCTCACCAGTATCACAGTGAAGGTTCACTACTGCTTCACTAGCACACTACAGCCCACTTAAAGGAACAGCACTTCAACATTTTTAAATAAAAAAAAAATGTAATAAAAAGAACCCTCTGGGGATGCCTTTACTTAGGGAAAAACATCAATCCGTCCATTAGAAAATTTAGTTTTGCTATTGTCGGGATACAGCATGTAGACGCATCAGAGAGAAGAGCAGGAAACAGACAGCAGAAGTGACCTCAGCCTGAACTTCAGAGCGGTGAGCAGCCCAGAGGTTGGAGGACCATGCATGGGGCACTACCCACACTGCGCCTCAGGAGCAGAGAGATGTCGTCCTTCTGGGACACGCCTGGATAGGCCGAAGCCTCTCCCTGTGCTGTTTGACCTTGGGGTCAATTCAGTTGTGCTGACTGACCATGATCTTCTACCACCAATCCCAGGAGAGGGTAGGGAGCAGATTAGCCATCATACTAATTCAGGATTGGGGGGGGACTAAAACACACAGCTGGTGGTAGGGAGTCTAGCTAGGTGGGACAGATGAGGCATTCCCCATGAATACAGAACAGGGGATCATGGTTGCCTCAGCCAGTCTATGAAAGGAGACCATAACGTCAGCTCTTTGTCTTTTAAAGGTCATCTGAACAAAAATCCTGAGTGTCCAGGTCACTTATCTCTTACTTTGTACCGAGAATTAAGATGTTACTTAATGACAAACAACCTCACATTGCTGTCAATCAATAGTAACAGTACACTTATAGAAATCCAAACTAAAAATGCTCATTAAGACTGCAAACTGATTGTGTGTGATGATATGCACACAATTAAAACTGTCAAGTGTGGAATATGCAGTAAAATATGTACAAAAGATAACAAATATTATGGATCAAGGAGAGCACTCCACAGAATCCTGATCCAGGACGCCTGGTCCCAAAGGCTGACTGCGATCCGCCCGCTCAGGAGGTACTACTGCATTCTAAGCATGTGAACACAGAAGGTGGGTGCATCACCACTATCAGCTGGTCTGACCAGATCAGACAAAGCACAGTATTGATCTATATTGATCCCTTCTGGCTGTCATGGTGGTATGGTGTAATGAATACTGCATCCTGGTCCACGCGTGTTCCCTGAGTGGGGCTTATTTAAGCATGCTCACTCACAGGCACGTTCAAGGTCCTGCAGAAGTCAAGTAGAACCGGTTCCTCCCCCTGCACTTGGCCGACCCATAACCTTTCACCCCACGGAGCAGGAAGGTTAACCAGATAAATAACTTCCAGGTCGAAGGGGATTAAGAGGAAATTGAGTTCAGCGGTGGGGATCATGGCCTTAGGAGATAACTGTAGCAGTTTTACCCATGCCCAGCACCTCCGCCCACCAGCCCAGATGTCCCCCCTCAACCCACAGAGAGAGAGAGGCAGGACCAATGGGGAAGCAGACACTGACACCAGCAGGCTGTGGCAAAATCCAACATGGCATCTCTTCTTATGGTGGAATGTGCTGTGATGCCAGAGTGAGTGAGGAGATCACCGCTGCAGCCAGATCTGCAGAGCACCTGGTTATCTTGTGTGACTAAATACTGAGGAAGCCATAACTCGTTGACCAGAACAGGTATTAACTACACAGTGAGGAGCTTAAGGGCAAGAACTAGTAGGCCAAACCTATTCTGCTCAGTATGACACACAGGATCAGAAATCAGCAGTTTGTTGCCATGATTTTCCTAAACCTTCATTGTTCCTAAATGGATCAAAACCAGCATCATAAGCATCCATGTTGGAATTAACGGTCCCATGAACACTATGAAGGCTTCAGCATCTGTTCATTATATCAGCTTTTCCACAATTCTTCTCATCAAATACAGCTGGTAACGAGCTGAAAAGTCTCTAATAACTTTTACGGTTTTGTGGATAAATTCCCTTTGGAAAATGTCTACTTTGCTACAGCAGAACTGACTTTTCTGAGCAAAATATTCTTAGCCAATCAATTTTCAATAGCTGATTACTGATTTATGTGTCACCCCTGCCCATTTGACAGCAAAACAGACGCACCCCTATACCCATACCTGCACACGGTAAAGCAGAAGGCTCCACTCGCCATCGCCCCCAACAGGCTGCACAGCAGGTTGACGCTATGGGCGGGTGAAAGGGGGGACAACAGTGCAATAGCCAGGCGGGACAGCAGGGTGAATAGAGGGTAGCCTGGGGGATGCGCCACCTGTAGGGGGCAAGATGACAATGCGGACAATCAGTGGAGATGACGGCATGACAGATAAAGATCAGGGCGGAAAGAACAGCAGAGAAGCAGAAAGACAGGAAGCGAGGCGAATAGGGGAAAAATGAAAATTTAAAGAAAGAAAATAGCAATCAATCCCTAGGAGAGACACTATGGAGGATAACAGCTAAGGAGTTTGAAAAGGACAAATGGAAAGGAAGAAAAAAAAACTGTGGGGACATAAAGGAAGATAAAACGGAAGGGGAGAGGGACACTCGGGCAGAGCACGAGAGGATGAAAGAGAGGCAGTGAGATGTAATTAAAAGCCTGTAATTTTAATTACTGCCTCTTTGCCAAGCACGGTGCCCAAGCAACGATGATGACGCATGGTGGCGCCCCACAGGGCAGCGGTGAGTGGGGGCCCTGACCGCGCCATGACACGCCCCCACCCGGGGACAGCAGTAGCCACGCTGCCACGTGAGGCAGCCCGCCCCTGGCAGGGCGGCAGTGCCCCAGAGGACGTGGGCAATCACAGCAATTAGCAGCTAAGTCTCCCCAGGACCGATAAGGCCTGCTTGTTAAGCCCCACCACCGATAAGGCGGGGCGACCCCAGGGAAGGGGGACAGGACTGGGGTCGGGAAGGGATGGGTCTCTAGTCTCACCCGACCAGAGGAACTGAGCCTGAAATGAAGGTTGTAGCGTAAATGGGGGGGGGGGCAAGCTCAACCAAGGAAAGGAGGGATAGAGAGATTGAGCTGGGAACGAAGATGGGAGGCAGTGAGTGAGAGAAGGGACGGGTGGGAGGGTGGGGGCTGGGGGGCACGGAGCAGCAAGACCGTTTGGGGAGACAGATGGCAGGGGTCATGCGGGCAGGCAGCGCCGAGGTGAGCGTGAGCGGAGCGGAGGTGCATGGAGGACAGGGACAGACGGACACGAAGAGGGACGCGACAGCGGACAGCACCCTGGGGGGCAGGGGGGGATTGGGGTTTGAAAAGGGGGGGGAAACGGGTGGCAGTTTGGGACCCTGGGAGGTCTGGGAAGGGTCCAGGGGGAGGCCTACAGGCAGACAGGCGGGCCACACGGACCGCGGCACTTAACGGCAGGATTACTGGCAGAGTCGCACTGACACAACCTCCCTAAAAGGATCACAGCAGCGTAATAAACTTTATTAAATAATAAAACTTATTAGAACTGTTAACCCGATTTAGTTCATTCTTCGCGGCTTACACACACACACAAAAAAAGATGGGGCATAATAAGCCTTATACCGTACATAAGGCAGAGCCCACAAAAGCCATCGCTTTGCCATTGACTTTAATTGGATTTGAAAAACTGGTTGCAAATGATGGCATTCTGCACTTCAAACTTAGCAAAACAAGTGTATAGAAAAGGGAAAATAAAACCTGTAGTCTAAAAGTGAATTAATCTGCTTTTTTGCCCATGCTTAATTAAACTTCCATAATGCTTATAAGAGTTAAAGAGCGAATTGATTAAACAATACGGCTAATGCTTACCCCCAGCTCACAAGCAGCGGTGATCAGCTCTCCTGTGGTAGAAAACAGAGGGCAAAATGAATGTAAACCCAATAATTACTAATAAAAGACGGGTCCCCTCCAAAGTTTTCAAAACACAAATAGTTACACTGGGGTTTTGCATTAATTTCGCTGGATCAAAACCTGCAAATCTTCCCGGCATGACACTTCTTAAGCAGCACACGCGTTGCCCCCCCACCCCCATCTCAAGGTTTATGGATGCGTGTGCACACACTGCTACGCTCCCCCACTGCCCTGTGCCGGGACACATGGCCCACGTACACCCAGCTGCCCAAACCCCTAACAAGCCTGTTCCCCATCGCCTCAAAGCTGAAGAGCAAATGGCCCCAAAAATAACCTGAAAACACCAGTGCGCTCGGACCCTCGGGCCCCTTCACAGGTTCAGTGCGTTATCTGTGCGTCTTGCTGTGGCCCACGAGTAGCCCGATCCCTGAGCCTGTATCCGCGCTGCCCTCTCTCTCAGCACAGTCCCTGGGGGATTAAAGACAGCCTTCTAAATTAAGCCCGAGCTGTTAAAAACACCCAGGTCGCCATGGGCAGGAACATTCACAGGTACGTAGTCGGCGTGCTGCCCAGAGGGCATGCAGTTTGCTGCCCGTGACGCCAAGGGACACGTGTGCACACCTTTCACCCAAACTGAAGGACGCCTGCAGAACCTGCATGAGGCACTGAAAATCAGTACTTCCTCCATAAGCATCGCCACCACCTTTCACCCCGCAGGAACAGACTGATGGCACTAGGAGATTGCCATTCGGCGGCAGGACTACCCCCTTTCAAAAGTATCCTTCACCTTACAGCTGGAAAATATTTCTGAGGGTGATTTTCCCGTACAGGCCCAAACGCCGGTGGCACCCGGCAGTCAGAGTCCTGCAGAGGGGTGGCCGGCCTATCACTTGGGGGGAAGCTTGGCATAGCATGCCAGAGCCAAGCGTTTTTGTGATTCCGGGCCGCTCGCGCCAGCCTGTGCATAATCCTGCCATTTCCACGCTCTCATTCCTAGACAACAGCTTCCCCGCGAGCCGCGCTCAGCCACCCCAGGGCCCACCACACCTAAAGAGATTAGGACGGGAAATGGAGACCTGGAGGATTCCGAGGCGAGCTTGCCCGACACTATCGGAACGGCATCCGGCACCGTCCCTAAAGGCTCCTGGGCGGCCTGGCTGACTGTTTTTTTTTTTTATGAAAAAGCCCTGAAGCATGGCAGTGGAGGCCAAGTGGCGTCCCTGCCTCCTGCGGTCACAGAGCGCTTTCAAAGGGATCCAGTCCCGCAACGTTTCATTCCTGTGCACTACTGTTGGGAGCATCAGCCATGGGCAATGCTAGCACAGGGGGATGGTGTGACTTGGCTCCATCTCCGCCTATCCATGCCACTCACTCTAACCACCTTCACGTGCACAAAGACTTCAAAGTCCTGGCAAAACTCTTGCCACCTTGCCCCATTTCACTGAATCCAAAGTGGTTACTGCTCCTGTCCTGCCTGAAGCTTTGCCGAAAAGCATCTTCCCAAGAATGACTCGCGTGTTCTTTGCCTGCATTTTCTTTTACTTTCACTGGATAACCACAAAATTATACATCAGAAAAAAAGATTCTCATAAATTAAACTTCAGTAAAACGAGGCGGGAGTTCGGGAGGTTCAGGCACGACACAGCCTCGGCCGCCGACGGCAATAATAAGGCTTCTGGGAAATGTGGCACACCCCTGGTTCCGCTGTCAGCCACAGCCACGCCGCCGGCCCTAATCACCCCCACCCCCCCCACGCGATCATCCCCGCTGCCGTAATCCTGACACGGGAGCAATCCGCCACCGCCTCGGCACAATGAATGCATTAAATGGGCTCCCCCCAAGCGCTGGCCTTGCCACTTCATTGTCATTTCCAAAATAATAATAAAAATAAATGAAAATATCTATTAACATAATCTTCACTTCCTGTCAGACTTATCTCCGCTTTGTAGGGAAAAGTTACTTCCAAAATATCTGCATATTGCTCCTCGCATGATAATAACAGCTGAAATAACTATGGTTTGGAAATGAAGGGGGCGACGAAGCAGGCGGGGGTTACACATTACCCCCCTCCAAATCATATCACACAGTGTGGGGAGCGATGTGCTCCAAGGCAAAAGGTTATGGAGAGAGACAAGGAGCCTTTATGCTAATTATGTGATTCTTAACATGACCGCCCCCCCATGGGAGATAAATGAATACTGATAATTTAGCCATTCGGAACACAATCAAGGCTCTCGTTCCGGATTATTCTCGAGGGGGCTGGCGCCATAGAAGTGGCAGTGACAGGGCCACACTTAATGGCAGATTTTTTTTTTTGAGGGGGGTCAAAGCACATGTGAGGCCACAGACAAAGTACATTGATAAAGGAAACCAACCGCAAACTTCCCTCACAACATCGCCTGGCCTGCTGAGCGCACAAATCAATTGCAGCAAAAACGTCGGCCAATTACTTTAAATACATAAAGTGACCCCGCAGGAGGGCGTGCACTCGAATTAAGAATAATGGGAACCCACAATACAGTCAGAGTGCCCCCCTTAACCCCCTTCCATATTGCACATTAACACTCCACATATTACCAGGAGAAGACATTGACCTCCTGGCCCTTATCGATGCCCCAGGGGGCCAGCTCTCCCTGGACAGACAGCCGGGCTGGTCTGCAGGGAGGATGCAAGACCCAGAGTGCCCCCCTCCCTCGCCCTCCACCCCGCCCGCCTCTAATCTCCGTCCACCTCAGACAGGCCTGCTCCAGTCTTGCTCCTGGCACGCCGCAGGCTCCGCGGATTAGGTTGTAAATTGAGGGCTTTCAAATTTGTTAAAGTGGCAGCAAATACCAGATTAGCGAAATCAGCCCTAACAGGTGTGAAACAGTGTGCAGCCAGGTACAGTATCCATCTACCTGCAACATATGTCAAGCTAATGAAAAGGACCTTCACTTTTTTCTATAGAAAGGAAACTGCATGTCCATCCAAAAGAAAAAATGTTAAGAACAGGTTCTGCTAGGTCTTATACAGAAAACGTTTCTTTAAACCTATTAATTGTATATGTGATTATTCCTGCCATATATGCTTAATTAAATTACACAGAAACATAATTAAGCATCTGCTTTAAAGAATATGTTCAGCTGTTCTGGTTTTCTGTTACATTTGCAGAAAAAAACATGATTGCACAGTAAATTCTGTCTACTTTTACCCTGGGATGGATTTTAAATTATATACTTTATTCTGGAAGAATGCTTATTACCACACCATGACGTAAAAGCAAATGAGCGGCCAAAAATCTCCCAAGGATATAATTAAGTCAAACTTCAAGAAATCATGCGTTGCTTCCAATCCCTAGGTTCCAGAAACGTTATATTGATCTATACGAAACACAACCCGTAGCCTGGGCATTTACGCTATTTCCGTAAGGATTTCCCGAGTACTTCGGCTGCGTACGGCGGCCTATAGTGCGCATGTGTGTACCTGAATCGCCCCCCGGGACAGCCTTCTGAGCGCACGGCAGGTATAGAGCCGCTACGCAAGCGATAGTAGCGCCCGTCAACGCCCAGGAATTCCGCTCCAGAGACATGTTTACAACGCCCAAACTACTGAACCACACGCTGTTTGTCAGTTAGTAACAGCTGCGACGTACAGAAAATCTCTAACTGAAAC
Organism: Mormyrus iriodes; assembly: GCA_011763525.2. Lineage (NCBI taxonomy): Eukaryota > Metazoa > Chordata > Actinopteri > Osteoglossiformes > Mormyridae > Mormyrus > Mormyrus iriodes. The sequence continues at coordinate 2,259,701 of JAAGVU020000025.1, forward strand.
ACGTGTGGCTAGCACAGTATGTAATGAATGACGAGTATTATGCATTTCAGTCAGCAGCCACAACTCCAAGTTACACGTCTCATTCTCTGTTTCCGCTGTATCTTCAGACACCTGCCGTCCTGGATGAGAAATATACGAAGAATATTCTGTAATTCAGTATCGAGCGCCTTTTCTCGCTTAAAGCTAATACTAGCTCGCTCGCGGCATAACACACACGCAGCCGAATGGAATATTGGCGGTTTGAATCTGTAATTCAAACTCTGTCCATTCTTGTGGAGACACAAGACACACTTAATTCGCCATACACGAGTCAACTAAAAGGAAAACAACAAATAATTACAATTCGCTTAATTAAACAGACCAAGTTATGGCATTCCAACCTATCACGTCCAAACATCGATTCGTTTTGCTGCCTCGATGAGCTACAAAATGGAGACATTGAGGGGGGAACAGTTCGTATTATATTTTATTGTTTTTATGTTGAGGATATACAACCACATTTATGGTTATTATTCATACATATAGAAGTGTGTAATTATATTACAACTATGTTTTTTTAAACAATTTTCTAATTGTAATCACGGGATAAATATGTGACTTTTCACCCCCTGTTGGAAGTTGTGTTGGTATGGTCTAAAGATTTGAAAGGCGGTCCCCGCCAGGCTGAGCGCCCGTCATAATCGGCTCAGAGGCGCCACCTAACTCGCAGATGTGGAACTGCACCAAACTGAGACGTATCGGCCTACCGCCACATCCAATGCGAGCAGCGTGCGTCAGATTGAGGTCTAGTGACTAATATGAGTAACGGCACGTAATGGGTTACCATGAAACATCCCGGCTCTTATTTGATTTTGTGCACATTGTTAATGAACTAACATGCAAAACATAAAACTACAATATGTTCAGATAGTAATACGTCACATATTAAGGTCTTGTTTTACAGATTATAAATTATCGACTGACGCGTACTGCCTGTTACAGTGCATGCCGTGAACGAATCTACTATTGTTTTAAAAATAGCACAATATTATTGCTTCGCAGTTGTCTACCTAGTACAGACTAAAGCCGGATTTAGAATGTACCTTCTTGTATTTATGTAAGATGTGTACTACAGAGAAAAATCTTTATCAGTCACGAAATTAATAATTGTTTCACTCATTAAATGTACATCCTATTTTGATGCAGTAGTATTAATGTGAGGAGGAAAAATGTCCTGGAGCCCCAGCTTCAGAGAACTATGGGATCTCTCTCTCTCCCTCTATATATATATATATATATATATATATATACACACACACACACACACACATATACACACACATACACATTAATATGAAATCGTGAAACGTTTTACTGCTTGGAGTATGGCTTTCGCCCTGTTACCGTTTTTGCGGTATTGGCAGCGGAATAATTAGTATATAAAGTACATAATTGACTAACTGCTTCCAGTATGCTTTCCAGCCGGAAAGAAGAAACGGGTATGCTCGTTATTACGCACTATTACAGGTATCCGGAAGGATTGAAAATGAAAGATGCTAAATTCAGCTGTTATTAAGCAGAATATATTTCCCCGACATTTTGCCAGAGTCTATGGGATGATAGAGCTAGCTGGGAAATGCGATCGTAGTCCAAACCGATAACACAGGCAGACGTACCAGAATGGGGAATTAACCTTTTACCGAAGACATTTAAATGCACACGTCTACACAACTCGATAAAAATGCACAAGTAAAATAACTCATATGATTGTGGGAATTAGCGGTATCTGGGGGCTCGCAGCTCTTTCTCTACCTTAATAATGTCTGAGGAATTTGACAGACTGATGAAGCCTTGCCCAGCGCCAGAATACTGTAGTCTGGCAGATCATCATTACCCTTCGAAAAATCAATTAAATTCTGTCAATTAAACAAATTACAGAATCAAAACATGGAAAATGAAACTGACAGGTGAGGGTGGGCGTTACCGAACACATAGATCCGAGGCAAACATAAGGTACATTCTTTCCTGCTTGAAGACCAAGTAACGGTAGCATAATAAAAATGACACTCTTATTAGCATTATGTGCTATTTTGTTCAAAAATCTACCATAATGTCAGCATTTACAATTATTTTGAGAAGCTCTCTGTGTTGTCGAATTGCAGATAGGTACATATAAATGAATGTGACAGGAGTGAAAGGATGTTGTATTAAACGGCTTTTGCTGGATGAGGTGGCATGAAACAGCAGAAAATAAGGTTTTACTAGACTAACCCCTCATTAGAGAAACAATTACATCGTAGCTTCATTTGCAGTGGTTTGCTTGTGCATGGGAATGCTGGTGTACACTGTCCGAAAAAAAAGAATACCAGTTTGTACCTTTTAAGATACAGAAATGGACTACGAGGAACATTTTTGGACCTTTGGGGGTACATTAATATTGTTTGCCCCTTGGGGATGTCCCTCAGAGTCCATTTCTGTACCTTAAATTAGACTAAAAGATACATTTACCTACAGCTATAAGGTACAATTGGCAGACCCTTGAGGGTACAGCCCCAGTGACAAGCAAAGATACTAATTGGTACCCTTTTCTCTGACAGTGTAGGGGATTTGTACTTAAGGATGGTCAAAAAAAAGCAAAATTCAATAACTCACTGAAAACACGCTTGCTGGAGATAATTCCACCCTGAGGTGATATTTAGAAACTTTAAAAATATAAAATACACGTACAAGTATTGTTGTACTTACTCAGCATAATAGAAAGGTTGATGTGAGGTAAATCGGGTAACTAACATCGGATATTAAGACTAAAATGTTGCACTACGTAATAGAATGCTAGTATTGTGAATTCAATTATAACTACCAGTTTTTAAAGGATGCCTGTTCTATGTTCAGTCTTTTAAATATATGCAAGTTTGATATCACCAAATTGTATATCATGTTTTGTAATTTGATTGCAATATAGCCTTGGTATGATGGCGTATGCTCTGTAGGTGAGATTTCAAAGCAATCATCATTAATTCAAAATCAAAGATTTGAAATTAGACAATTACTGTTTAATTCATGTCTCTTTAACTCTGATCTTCTATACTTGTGTGTATTTTATGCTTTGTAAAGCACTTTGTTGTACGATTGTCGTCTTGGAATGTGCTCTGTAAATAAATTTGACTTACTGTTGTTGTTCTTTTGTGATTTTGTGACTTCCTTCTGTGTCAAGGGTGAGGGACAGCAACACCACCGTCTTAGTTAGGGACAATTTATATTTCTCATTGTAAAAGACAAAGGACCCATAGGAGCGTATGTGTGTCTGTGTTTCTTTTCCAAAACGGTCCCTTTCAGAGATTATGTCCAAGAAATCACATTTTACACTTGGTTTGCAGATAATGTAAGATAAGCTCTTAATAGATTAAATGTATATATATATATATATATATATATATTTTGTTGGACCGATTTTTAAATTTCCAACACTAAATGCCCAAGTAATCAAGTAATATGACAGCTGTGGTGTGTTAGCTAATGCATGCATGTTTAAATCACATAATGTGGTTTAAGATAACAGATGTTTAGACATGGCTGGGGGGCTGTGGTGGTGGCCTGCGCTGTATGGCTGACATACCTTTTGCAGTTAAACCCTTAGCGGAATCCCTGCCATATGAACAGACAGACCGTAGGAGGAAGCTGGTTACTTACCCTGCGTCTCCCTTGCTCTGGGTTTCCTCGTCTGTTCAGTTTGGTTCTGATTGACTATCACTGTGGTCTTACCTGGGGTGTTGGTGTGGGCAGGGGGGGGCAGTGTTTTTTTCTGCCCCAATTCTGCTTGTGCTCTGTGCCTGCTGTCCTGATAGGTCTGATTGTGAACCCAAAACAAAAACAGCATCAAGCGTCTGCTGCAGGCCACCATACAGACCCAGCTTTGGATTGCTGAGAAGCCAGGTAAACCTAAATTCAAACAGGGGTGACTTAGTGGGTTTTTGAGCCTTAAAAGCCGTGCTGTAGTCATTTGAAACCCCCCTCTCACCCCACTTTGAAGTGTGCGGCTAAGATTCCCCAGCACTGTTTGTTTTGGGGCGGGAGGGTAGCTAATGGCAGCATTAACTCAAGTTGGTTTGGCTGAAGTAGAATTACCAGAAAGGTAAGAGTGTCCACCTTTGTACGCTCACAGTAGCCTTGAAATAATGTTTCTTCTTTCATTTGAATGGAGAGCTCCGGAAACAAAGTGCAAACCACACACCAAAGGCGATTATGAGCACCCATTTAGTGACAGGAGTGTCAGTGATAAAAGCCTCTGTCACAGGAGCAAGGTATTTAATACAGCATTGGCTCCTATTAAGACACGAAGCGTTAAGCTTGTAATAAACTGGTGTCATGCCCCCCTGGGTGCACCGGTGTGATGTAGCTCCAGGTTAGGCCTGCTTCGTCAGCTTAGCACGCAATGCTGGGCTGCTGACAGCTGTCACGCACAAGGGAACAGCGACCTCTGCTGGAAACTAAGCGTCAAAAGATTTTTAATTGTTGGTTTATTCATATATTACACGAAAGAAATGTCATAATTCTGTTTTTTTTTTCCTGCGGTTAATTCCATATACAAGAGTATGTACTGACCCTGCAAAAAAACTTAGAAGAACAAAGTAAAAACTGACTATAAACTGAGTAGGGTCAGGTCTACTAGATGTGAGCTCCAGCCTGCAGGCCTACAGGCGCCGGAATCAAGGCTCACTCCTGTCCAGCGGGATCAGAAAAGCATGGAGACAAATGGGTGCTCATCCTGACATCAGAATAAGTCACCATGGTGTCTCTTACACCTCTGCTGATTCCAGCTGATTCCACTTCCAGCTTGTCACAACTTCTACCAGATCATTCATTAATACTGAGGCTGATCTGAAATCAGTTTGTGGCTCTTTATTCAGGCTACATCATTTTTCTTTCCGCACTTTGCGGCTGCAATCATTTGGTCATAATTCCAAGTCTTTAATAGCTACGCCACCTACAGGCCATAGATTAATGCAGTCATGTTGTGTGGTGTTGTGGGATGCAGTGCTGCATACATATATCACAGGATGGTCATGAGGTGCGCCTGAGCTGAGAGGAGCAGCTTGTGGCCCCGACTCCCGAACTTCACACCCTGACAGGCTGATGCACCCTCTCATCTGCTCGGGACGACTGACGTACTTGGGAGCCCCAGCAATCCAGTGGACGTGTGCCATAGTGATGGGCAGTGTGTGTGTGTGTGTGTGTGTGTGTGTGTGTGTGTGTGTGTGTGTGTGTGCTGGGGGTGGGGGCTGTGAGCGACGGGGGACGAGGGAAGGAGCTTCTGTGTCAGCACGTCAGAACTCATAGACACTTTCCTAATCCTCATCCCGCCAAACCGCCCCCAACCCCCACTACAACCAACACCATCCATCCTGTCTAATCAGACTTAACCCCCCCTACACCCACACCCACCCACCAACTGCTCAGTCGTCTCCTCGCCATGATGTCACACTTAATCCCTGCTTGGTTATCTACTGGGCTGCAGCACCAGTAGGTTGGGGGGGGTGTTAGGGGTAGTTTGGGAGGGGGGTCGGAGGGACATACCAGGAATCCCACCCACCCCCCCAAAGTCTGTTTCATCACTCCCCTAAATCCTTGCAAAGAAATCTGAGATTTCCACATGGCCAAAGGGACTGTGGGACAGGCCGGGCTGCACGTCTTTAGGTCCCAGATCTCCTCCCAAAAAGCGAGGTCCTGGGGCAAAGCAGCCTCCCCAGGGCTGCGCTAACAGCAGCATATGCCTCCCTTTTCCTTTCATCAAAGGACCACGACCCGCTATCCTGATGTTCACCCCAGGCTTGCTTGTCACTGATGGGCCCGGCCTCGCCACTGGCTTCCTGCCCATTCACCTGCCCACCCACATTAGCAGCTCGCGGCTGTGGACCGAGCGACGGAGGTATTATGGAACCCAGGTTCCCAAAGAGGTGGGCTGCCCCCAAGTTACCCAGAGGGCAAACCCCATGATTCCTGGGAGAAAGTTACGGGCTGCACATGTGTGGGTATTAAATGCACTGTCTTTGCAGATAGGTGGTTTTAACTGAGGATTTAAGCAGGACAGCGTGGGGGGGGGGAGACTTTAACCTTGATGGGGGAGGACAGGCCATGGGGATATGTCTGCAAGCTCCCTGTGGGCAAATGCCCTGTTTTGTTGCTTACATTTCACCACATGCAGCACCTGCTGTGGGGATGGCGGCAAAATCTGCTGTGTGTCTGCTCCTCATAAAAAGGGGGGGGGGCTCTCCTACAAGAGTGTCTGTGTTTGCTTGTCGGGAGGGGGGGCTGGTGTTGTCATTCGGCTTGCTGAAACAGGCTACCTCTGCATCCTGTTTTAACAAATACCTTAATAACAGCACTTCTTAACCACAGCTAATTGGACACTAAGACGTACGAATCAAATGGTCATTGCACAGATTTAACCCTTCGTCCCAGCGCAGAAAAACGCAAACTTGCCATGGCCTGCAGCCCTGCTGGTCAGTGAGGGAACTGCATGCAAACGTTCTACAAAGGCTGGGCTGAACTTCACACCACTGAGAAAGCTTTGCTTAGTTTCATTTAGCAATATAATTGATGTTTAGATCCAGATCAGCCTAAGTTAACATTTTTTGGGGGCATTTCAGTTTAGACACCTCCTCAAAGGTACAACAGCTTGTGGCCATTTTGTTCTCTGTCATCCCCCCACATGTGTACAAGGAACCAGACTCATCGGGGCCCGTAAAAATACAGAGGACAAAACACAAGAAGCATTAGCAGCCACATGCTGTTAGCCGAGCACACCTGAGCACGCGGGCGTGCAGGCGTGTAATTCACACTAATTTGCTGGGACACGCAGCAGCGCACACAAACACGGCGCTACATGCACCCGTGTCAGTTCAAGGACGCAGAGTTAATGCGCCACCAGAGAAAAGGAGTGGTGTTGACGCGTCGTGTAACGGAGATTTGCGCTGCCACACAGACTCCTTGCACACGCTGACACCCCCAAAGGGCCCGACCCCCCCCACCCGGCACATGCACACGTGCATCCAGATGCCCCACACACACTCAAATCCTGCAACAAAGAGCCCAGCATGACAAGGCGTGTGTGTGTGTGTCCACAGCCTCACTCCTGGATCTGGGCGCATCTCTATTCAGTCGCATCTCGGACCACCGCTCCATCCGACAACCTTCCAAGGGGGGCGCTATGTGCCCTTTGCCTTGGTGTTGCCTGCAGTCAGTGAATATCTGCACGGTTACAGTGAATCCAACATGTAGCAGCTGGCAACCAAATACATCTTTTTAAATTATTAAACTGATACTTTTTGTCATAGTAAACCTCCCTATGTATTTTATGTTTCCTAATTGTCGTTTTTACTTACTGTATTGCAAATATACTACATTGCCAAAAGTATTGGGACACCAAATCATTGAATTCAGGTGTTCCAATCACTTGCATGGCCACAGGTGTATAAAATCAAGCACCTAGGCATGCAGACAGCTTCTACAAACATTTCTGAAAGAATGGGTTGCTCTCAGGAGCACAGTGAATTCAAGCGTGGTAGCATTATAGGAAGCCACCTGTAAAATAAGTCCATTAGTGAAATTTCCTCGCTACTAAATATTCCACCATCAATGAGGTGGTAGGCCACGTAAAATCACGGAGCGGGGAAAATGCATACTGGGACACACAGTGTGCAGAAGTTGCCAATTTCCTGCAGAATCAATAGCTACAGACCTCCAAACTTCGTGTGGCCTTCAGATTAGCTCAAGAACACTGCGTAGAGAGCTTCATGGAATAGGTTTCCATGGGCGAGCAGTTGCATTCAAGCCTTATGTCAACAAGTACAATGCAAAGCGTCAGATGCAGTGGTGTAAAGCACACTGCAACTGGACTCTAGAGCAGTGGAGATGTGCTCTCTGGAGTGACTAATCATGCTTCTCAGTCTTGGCGGTTGCCAAGAGAACGGTTCCTTTCCTGACTGCATTGTGCCAAGTGTAAAGTTTGGTGAAGGGGGAGGTTATGGTGTGGGGTTGTTTTTTAGGGGTTGAGCTTGGCCTCTTCTTTCCAGTGAAAGGAACTCTTAATGCCTCAGCATACGAAGCCATTTTGGACAATTTCATGTTCCCCACTTCATGGGAACAGTTTGGGGATAGCCCCTTCCTGTTCCAACATGACTGCGTACTAGTGCACTAAGCAAGGTCTATAAAGACATGGATGAGCGAGTTTGGTGTGGAGGAACTTGACTGGCCTGCACAGAGCCCTGACCTCAACCCGACAGAACACCTTTGGGATAAATTAGAGCGGAGGCCTTCTCATCCAACATCAGTGCCTGACCTCACAAATGCTGTCCTGGAAGAATGGTCAAAAATTCCTCCTAAACCTTGTGGAAAGCCTCCCCAGAAGAGTTGAAGCTGTTATAGCTGCGAAGGGTGAGCCAACTCCATATTAAAGCCTATGTATTAAGAATAAGATGTCATTAAAGTTCATGTGTGTGTAAAGGCAGGCGTCCCAATACTTTTGGCAATATATTGTATATATGAATATATGGTAAGTAGTATGTAGTCATTAGTTTCACAATTAATATTTTAAATTAAACTTCCTGGGAAGTTATTGAAGTTGGGGAAGTTGGTCCGGGCCTGTCTCTGTGTAGGATACAGCGCAAATCCTCACTCATCAGTTGAACCAAAGATGGAAACCAGGGGCAGGAGGTCAGGTGATTAGAATGGTGGGGATTCATTTAGCACCCCTGTTTGTCTTTTGATGTTGGGGGGATGGTGGGTAATGTTCACTTAACCCACGTGGGGTCTGACTTCTGTTCTTATTTCCCAGGTGAACAGCAGCACATATTTTGCTTTGTTTCCCCGCTGAGCCCACACCATTGTTCGGGGCTCACCCACTTTTCAGCGCTGTGGTTGTCCCATCCACACCCTAATCTCTGGATCCCTGTCAGGTGACTCTATCACATGGTTCTGTCCCCCCATCCCTGCTTGTCACACCCATACACCAAATTAATGAATAATAATATCAACTGAAAGAAAGGCTCACTTTAGCTGGCAAGTGCCCATGTTTTAGCACAGTAACCTGCCACAACGTCTTACCATCAATATATTATTATACATGGTGTCATGTAGACCCCGCTGGGTACTGTGGGGACCGAATGATACGCTATGACTGTTATGTGCACAGTAACGTGAAAAGCATTTCTCTGGGAGTAATAAACATGAGTGTTCTGTGATTATAGTGTAAAACGTGCAATGATTAGTGTCTGGGCCAGATGCAGCAGGAATCCCTTAATTAGTGATGCATGAGACACAGTCAGGCGGGCTGGGGTCCTGTTGCGATCTGAAACCAAATTCTGTCCACTGCAGAGGCGCACGGCCACCCTCGGCACCCGCATATATTAGCAGGCTTGGGAAGATGAAGGCCTAGCCTGTTCACCTTCTGCCTGGCAGGGCCTGAGCGCCCACATGTCCGGGAAACGGAGATTAGAGGGCTCATGATCAATATGGCGCACAATGGAATACAATGGGGTGCGGAGCGTGGGGGGTGGGGGGCTGAAATAGCCTAGAGCACCTCACCTAACAGGGCCCAATTAAAATCAGACGATTCAATTTCTTGAAACAACGGGAACCAAAAGATAATATTTGCCTGTAAATTTGAGGCGAAATGCACATCGTCCCACCACGCCCCAACCGGCACCATCCAAAAACTGAATGTGCTGACGAGTGAGCGCAGACTGCCCCTCCTCAGTGAAGCAGGCTAATCCTAAACACTGTGACGGGGGTGGGGGGAGTGCAGAATGAAGATGGATGGACGTCACACGGAAACCAGATGGGTAGGGGGAGAGTGAGTGTAAGGGAGACATGGACAGAGAGACGCGGCACAGCGTGCTGGCCTGCCGGGGGCGATACTCCCACCCTGATCTGACGGGGGTTTAAGCAACACAGCCCATTGCCATTAGGCCGCCGTTAGAGTCACGATGGGCTGGTGAAGGCACCTTCAAACCGGAGCGAGGAAAAACAGACGAATATCATGGCTGGGTAATGTCACTAAGAGAGGGAGGGGATGCAGGCCGGACAGGGGCACGTCAGGATTAAGATGGACGGAGCGAGCGGAAGAGGACAGATGAAGGGGAAGTGGGTGGAGGATGTGGGCCTTACCTGTCCCCCTAACGAATTGGGCTTAAAAGCCTGAGCGCGGTTTCCGGTGTGAACGCACACACAGTATCAAACAGAAGGCACATGCCTGGCCTTACATTTCAAAGCCAGACATCAAAGCACTGTTGTGTAAGGCTCATCCGTGTTGGGTTGGCTCTGCTTCTAGAGCTCACTTCACGCCTGTTTAAACCTCTCTGGTCGAGATGCTGATTGCCAAAGAATTCTCTCCTGTTTGTGCCTCAGACTGGCTTGTGTTTTTTTTTAACAATTATTATTTTGCTTTCTTAGTTCTGGTGCATCAGAATGTCTGGAAGGTTCTGCACACAAAGGCTTGGTAGTCCTGTCTTGGCAGTCAGGAGCCCACAGGTGAACAAAAGAGCACGTTTTCAGGGCTGGCTGTAATGTATTATCCCTCAAAGGAGCCACTTTGGATTTCACTGGGTGGGGGGGGGGGGCTGTCGCTAACATTTTAGGAAGGTGGAGATTTTGGCTGAGGTGAAAGTGCTCATTAATAACAATAATGATGGTAAATAAATATATAAACGAAAGCCCACCATTCCCCGCCTGAAGGCTTTCGAAGGAGGAAGGCTGATAAACAAACAGCATACGCCAAAATAAATAAAGAAATAAAACGTTGCAGAGGAAAGGAGGAACGGGGGTGTTTATTTTTATTTTGCCAGTAATGTGGAACGCGGCTGCATAAATGAAGGAGAGCAGGCGAACGATTGCAGGGGGAAGATGGGCTCAATTTAACGCCGAGTGTGAAATCAAATTTAATATTTAATATTCACACCACTCCGCGCGGAGTGCGTCGCGTGTTTTTTTCACCGCTCCAAAAATGATCAATTATACCATGAAAGCTATTATAACTGAGCAGAGTCATGCTGCTGCTCGTATCAAGGAAAAAATAAATAAAATGGGGGGCGGAAAAGGAGAATTAATCGGACTTTCAAACGGCCCCTCTCCCCTTGTTTACGGAGGTGCGACCCCTGCGCTCCGTGGATCGGGCGAGAGCAGGTTCGCTCGGCTTCAGTCGCCGGGTGCGGATAATTAATGAGACATTTTCAGTGGCAAACAGTGACTAATTGTGCAAGACAGATATTCTGGGGAATTAATAACATTCACCCGGCTCTCGCCACGATCCCCTACCGGTTCAATTTGCCGGAAGATTAAAATAACTGCCAAGTTGACTAAATTAAAAGCGGGGGTACACGCATGCGGCGTGTGAGACCCTGCGCCTTTTTTTGTACCATTTAAGGCATGGGGGAGGGGAGAAACTATCTCCTAATTACAGACTGTGATCTGCATATCGTTTCCCTCAGATGAGCGCAGTGTGACCGAGGGAAATTACGGAGATTACGGCGCCCCGACGAAGGTGCCCTATTGACAGCCGGGCGCGCAGCCTCCAGCCACCTGTGGCATTTCTGTCGCTCACTCGGCTGATCAGCCCAGCGAGCGGGGACGACTGTGGAGGACAAAACGAAAAACAAAAACCACACATCGTAGTAGTTCCTGGTGCTCTGGCTGGTTGCTGGGCTCCTATGCCATGCCACCCGTCTGCGTCCTACACAGCGCTGCCTCTACGCAAAATATTAGTCTCGGTTCTGTGTTCTGGGTCCAGATATCCAGCCATTTCTGCGTGGAGTATAAGCAGGATGGTTCCATACGACAGACCCGGGTGGACTGCTGATGAACTTATGAGCTGGGTTCACAGCTGTCTAAGTGAATATGCAGACGCACGAATAGCGGAAAGAGACAAAGGGTGTCGCGTGTCGAGCCGAACCGTGATGAATAATCGAGGCGCACCTGCGGAAATTAGATCTCATGCACCGATATTAGCCGCCCTGGCTTTTAGCAGCCGGCGTACAGGTGTAAGCTGGGATCCAGATGGTCAGAGCTGACCACCCCCACCCAGGTGAGATCTGCCCACCTGTCAGCCGCCCGCTGGCGCGTCCTCTTCGCTGATCAGACGCAGCGCTCTGAGCGCGGTGGCGTGCCGATGTGCGGCGACCCCGGTCCTCACCTGGCTCACACCAAATGACGGACTCCCTGTTTGGGGGGTTTGGTCTCCCAAGCGAGGACTGGGAGCGACGGCTGATGGGGGACCAGCTGCGGGATAATTGTCTCCGTTTCTCCAGCTCTCAATACTGACCGGACTCCGTGGGCGAGGGTGCCGTTCGGGGCGCGTGTGCGGAGCGGCGGAGCGCCTGCGGTGACAGGCGGGGAGGGAGCTGACCGCTCGGACAGACTTGATGCTCCGACTTTGCGGGGGATTTGGCGCCCGGCGCTTCACACTGCCCACTCTATTATGCCCTACAAAAGCAAAATGCAGAAACTACACTGATGCTAAGAAAAGGGCTTTCAAAGTTTTTTGACTGTCGACAGGGATGTGTGGTCGGTAGTAAATTACAGAGACGCGTTTTCCATCATAAAATATGCAGTTACGATATTTCGCTTTTGTACGGCAATACTGCGACACGTTCGGTATTAACGGGCAACAACGTGCCATGCTGGTGGCCCATCCGTCCTTCGTCGGTAGCGGTGCTCTGTGGCCTGTCTCAGGCAGTGCATCATGGTCCACCCCGGATGGGATCGGCCACGACACCTCTGTCATGTTGGAGAAACATATCAGTGTCACAGCAAGGAAGCTAACACAATAAGTAAGAGAAACGGTTTATTTGTGCATTGAAGCCCGGATTTGGCATATGCAGGGAAATGTTCTGGTCTTCAAAACTGAGATGAAGTGGCCATCACTTACAAAACCCCTTCTACAGCTAGATGTGTGTCCGGCCCAAAATGCCTGGTTCAGTCGGTCTCGGTGCATCCTGAGCGCTGAGCTACTTCCATGTGCTACATGCTGCAATATTTTTTTGAGTTAATTGCTTTGGCAATAGTTATTTATTTGCTATGGCAATGAGGCTTATTTGAATTTGAAATTCGACGGCGAGGGGGGGGGGCGCAATTTCGCACAGGGACTGGAGCATTAGAATGGGGAGGGGGGGGCGGCAAAAAAGGAGGGGCGTCAACGTGATGAATTAAACAGGCTGGATCTCAGGCTGCTCGGTGTTGATGCACCCTGGGGAGGTGTGCATATTAATTAGGCAAGGAGAGCGGCTAACAAGCTATTCTCAGGGAAACAGAAACACATCTCCCGTGTAAATACCCGTGATCATGTGATCATTACTTCATGGAACTATGGGCACTTGGAGTTAGCAGGCCGGTTTGGTGGCAGGTGAAGAGAATTGCAATCCTATGCAAACCACGCTGAAAGGTAACAGACTAATGCTCAGGTTTATGGTTTTATGAACAGTCAGGCTGAACTAAGATCAGGATCTAATTCAGGCTTGAGGGTGGAGCTGTGCGACATTACATTGGTCTTGCATGTCATATGTACAGTACAAAGGACTTAGTTTGTGTTTATGAAACAGCAGGTACAGCCGGTGATTTGTTTTATGTTAGTCAATTAGAATTGTCTTCAAACAGGAAGTTACTATACACTTGAGACATTTACAGACGTGTCATATATATACTACTTAATTTGTGGTTACATTTATCTTTTCCACCTGCAATGAAATTAATACAAAAAATGGGGGGGGAGGGGCGCATATTTTAATGTACCGGGCTGTGTTCCCGGCCTGTTACCCAGAATTCATGGCACTCTGCCCCTTCGATGCAGGGATGGAGACGCAGGATGAAAAAGCAGAGGATGAACTCTGCATGAACTTCTTTATTCGCTGCCCCTCGTCATCCACGCCCTTGGGGCTCCGCAGATTTCCCCCTGCAAGGTCATTGGGAGGCTGCTGCCGGAGTCCCCCAGTTCTCGCCGTACAGCTGCCCGCTCCCCCCACCTGGCTGTGCGTGGCTGGCACTGATGCTGAGGGAGACCCACGCAGGACAGGTGTATTCCTGAGTGCAATGGGAAGCTTCAGGGAAGCTGTCAAGCGTCATTGTTTTCATAAAGCTCAGTGCCGCCCTCCTGAGAAGTGACCCCCCCCCTCCCCCCTCCCCCCTCCCAACCACCCCCCCCACACCTTTGCGGCCCACCGTATCAGCTTTCTCAAA
>JAAGVU020000025.1:2283729-2333437 GCA_011763525.2 Mormyrus iriodes
TGTTACACCTTTCCACGGGCGTGTCAAGCTGGGGCGGGATCTGGGTGGTTTCCGGATGTGGGGGGGGTGGGGGGGGGGGGGGTGGCATTCTTGAGTGGTGGTTCAGGAAACGGTGATTACGGCCTGCAGCCTCAGATGACGCAGGTCACAGGCTGGTCAAGCGCCCAAGGAGCCCACAGTGGAAGAGCAGAGGCTTGCGTTGCTCTTATGACCAGTGAGGGGGGCAGCAACAAAGGCGCCATTATCTGCGACCACATCTCAGAACTCAGCGAGGGCAGGAGAAAGGCACCGGTGCATAGCTATGGCTTGGGCTTCCGAGTCTGCGCTCCCAGGCTGCTCCTGTCTGCCCGGCTCCAAGCCCACAGGCACTGCTTGCGGTCAACACACAACAGCGCAACAGTGGGCCGACAGGCACAGGGGCCCGGGTTATACCAAGCACCCTCACCACAGCAAGCAGCCAGGTCTTTTAAAGCAGGGGTGGGGGCACAGACATGAGGCATGTTGAAGAACGAAACTGGGGACACAAAGCAAACCAAACACACCCAAAGCAAGAGGTGATAAAAACCTGCTATTGTGATGTTGTGGGGACCATTTTCCACTTCCCACAAGGGGAAACTCAGTTTTCTAGAAATCTGTGAATGCAATCAAAAAACTAAAAATGCCAGAAGTCTAGTATTTTGTTTGGTTACAGCTGGGTAGAGGTTAAGTACATTGTTGTTGGGATCAGGGTAAGGCCCATAGAAATGGATGGTTCCCACAAAAATATAAATACAAACGTATGTATGTATGTATGTATGTATGTATGTATGTATGTATGTATGTGTGTGTGTGTGTGTGTGTGTGTGTGTGTGTGTGCGCGTGCGTGTGTGCGCGTGCGTTTGTGTGTGGAAGGGGCAGGCGTTACAGGAGAAGCTGCGTCTAAGATGTGGGAGCCAGCATTCCCACTAATCAAGGTCAATCGTGAGATTAGAGAGTGCCGGCAGGAATTAAAGAGCGCCTCACAGAGAGACCCAGATCACAGGAGCTCTTCCATAAAGGGGTCTAGCCCACAAGAACCTGCTGGGGGGGGGGGGGGGGGCAATATGAGTCCCCGAGAGGAGCTGGGAGCCTCGTAAAGGTCCGGGACAAAAAGCCGTACAGGAAGCAGCAGTGACTGTCCCCGATTTCCCAAGGATGAATCACCATGACGACACGCGCACACACCCACAGACACCTCCCCCGGCAGTCAGTGTCACTCTCAGGGACTCAGCCTGCAGCCCTTTCGGTTTTGTTTTTCCTCCTTCTGAAAATCATGCGGTCGTCATTAGAGGTCTCATCCACGAAGTGTGCCCCTCCCTCTCCTCTCTCCTCATGCAGTAACAGTATGAATCATGAAATCCTCTATGTAGGTCAAAGTTGGCTGTTGCGTCCCTACATCGCTCTGTCTGATCAGCACGATGCTATTTTGGCTTCACACACACACATTCTTTTCCCCTCTCGTTCTCACCATCACATCAATCACTAGAGCATGGTTTCTTGATCCAGAAAAAATGATATCCCCACTGCCCCCCTCCCCAATCCCACCCCAATCTACATCAAAAGTGGGAACCAAAGGCGCCGAGTGTCCCGGCAGATTCTTCTCACTGACGCCATAAAGTAACCCAAGAACTCTCTGGTCCGGTACTGTCCTTAACTTTTTATTTTCCCTGACACACCCCATTTTACTCGATGTCCCACGGGGATCGCCCTCCCCGTAAAACCTGCCTAGCAACACCGCTAACAACCAGTCTCCAATCAGAGGGACTTGGGGGGGGGGGGGGGTCAACAACCCCAGCAGAGACAGACGGCAGAGTGAGGAGAAGGCGACAGAAAAGCTTGTGTAGCACGACTGGTTAGGAGCACTCGATTCTTCAGTCAGTGACGACGAAGTTCAGAGTGCTGGCAGGCAGGAAGAGTGAGAGGGGGAGCTGCAGGAACATTCCAGTTTCAAACACGTGGAACAAGTAACTCCAGATCTTGGGAAAAAGGAATTAAAAGCACTTACAGGGATGCTGTTTGGTCATGTGACATTACCCCCCCTCCCCCCATACACTACTGGCACTTTTCCACTGGCAAAACCGACCCGTAAAGAGAGAGTAGTTACAGCGTGGTTCTAGCCCACGTTGGTTTTCTGCTGCAGAAGGGTCGCCTCGGTAAAGCCGTTGCCAGGTTGACAGCGACAGTCTCGTAAAACCGAAGACACATTTATTGTTCACACAGTGTACATCATGATTTAATCTGTGCTAATTTCTGCTAGCACGTCTGTGAGAATCACAATGTTATGTTAGCATCAAACGCTAGCAGAATTAGCATTAGATTGTGTAAACCTGCATTCCGAATCCATTCCGCTCAGCTGTTCTATAGTTCTTTTTTGAAGTAGGCAGTTGAAAATTTTCAGGATCTGAGTTATCAGAAATGCATCAATACATTGTAATGTGCAATACTACTAATAATGAATAATATATACGATAAGCCCTTTTTTCCTTCAGATAATCATATTGACGCAGAGCACCAGTATCTCCTGGTGGTGGTCAGAGGATGGTGATGCAACCAGCTGGGTTTGGTCACGCTTTCGGTCCTGCTAGTAGGCAGAGCCATGTCAGAGAGGTTACAGCTTGAGTATGGCTCAGATAATTTACAATGGAAAACTGCCAATACACAGTATGGCTCGGGTACAGCCCAGTTCTTGGTGGCGGAGGAATAACACCATATGACAGGAAGAAGGCCTCTTGACCCAGGCATCAGCAACAGCAGTACATGATATCAGGGGGACGTCAAAGCTGGGACGGCAGTGGAGGGGGTGGGAGGAGAGGAGAGGGCGGGGGTACGATTCCAGGTAAACAGAGAAAATTCTGAGGTCACAAAGCAGAAAAGATGTTTCCACCACCTGGCACCCAAATGTGAAATATGGGCACAGGAATCATTTCAAATGAAGGAAATCAAGCTACAGATCACACGGCAGTGGGGCCCTGCCCTCTTTCAGGGGCCCCTTAAAGTGCAAGCCCTGGGAAAGTCAATCAAGGATGGGCCAGAATCCGGTGACAGAAGAAAGAGTGAGAAACAAAAATAGTCGCACGGATGTCATTTAATTCATAAACACTGGGATGCAAGATCTTATAATTAGGCAAACGCACCTACCCACTAGCTCTGCCCCCCCCACCCCTCTCTTCACCACCCCCCCCATGAGCTGGAGGCAGTCTGCTGGAAGAAGGGGGCTACATGGCACAGCAGGTGCGGAGGTGGAGTTCCAGGTCACTAGCCTGACTGGTAATACACAGCAAACATTAGCATTTGCTCAAAAGGACGCATTCCAGAAAGTAAACAGGCCCTTGCTTGTTAGCAGCCCGGCTAAGCTGCCAAAACAAAAGAATGAGAGTGATCGGGGATCTCGCGCCACGATTTCTTGATTCTGTTACCTCCCACCATGCCAGGGCCCCCATGCTCTCACCTTGCTGGCCTGCGGCGAGCTGAGGACGTGCACCGTACTGGGTTTGACGCCATTGGCCTTGGCCCTGCGGAACAGGGCAAACCGGCTTTTCCTGCGGCCCCGGTCACCGCTTGGCAGGGAGCCATTGTACCTTGAAGACAAAGGAAAAAAAGAACGTAAATAAAGAAGTTTTGACACGGCTGTGGGGAACCTCGCAGACCAATTCAGGGTACACAACACTTCTGGCACCGTTTCAGAGCAGACAGGAGCAAAACAAAATAGCTGGTTTGCTGGGTCAGTGGGAGTGAGGCATGGGAACGTGATGGAGACAGACAGTCGCTGGCATGACGAAGAAGTACAGCACAGGCAAGAAACAGGGCAGTTTCCCGAGGGCAGGGGAGCACCCTCAGGTTAGGCTCACTGCGGATGTTAAAAAGGGGCCCCATTAGAGGGAGCAGTCAAACCGCAGAGGAATCCATCTCAGCAGCCAGCAAAGCAGCGAAGTGGGGGGGGGGGGGTGCGCTGGCTTAAGGCTCACCAGAAAGTCCCAGAAAGAAAAACAAAGGGGCGGGAGCCATGGCCAGAGGACGGGCGGCTCCACACTGTGCCGCTCCTGTCTTTCACGTCAGGAGCACGCTACTCCATGTTACAGATGCACATGTGTCACGTAGGCACTGCGTTCTCAGGGAGTATATGGCAGCACAGGCCTGCCATCTCTACCCAGGCCTCCCCACATGCCCCAGGGGATGCCGGAGCCACGACTCCCAGGGAGTCCTGTGTAATGGTCCCTTGCTGGGGAGGGGGCTACCAATTCATGACAAAAGCAGAGCCCTTCACTGCATCAATAAACAAACCAGGAGCTGGACCCCCAGGGGACAAAAAGTCCTATAACCTCCAGTGGTAACACCAACCAAAAGTATGCTGGTCCATCCAGGGCTGGATGATATTACATCGCGATGTAATCACGATTATACGGCACATGCGCAATAATCACCAGGGGTTTAGATAATGGACTTTACGGACGTGTACTTAGATCCACAATTTGGTTTGAAGATAAGTAGTAGGCCTAAAATGTTACTGTGATGCACATTGTGATGCCCAATAGTTAAATTCAGCAAATCCTTACGTTTATTAAATTTGGTTAGCGGAGCAAGCCACATGGCACTGTTTTGGTAAATCATGGAAGCGATAAGCATTGAAGTGGCGGTGAAGAAAGGGACAACTCAGCTGCCACATCATCTTTTAAAAGAGAAGATATTGTGGATAAAGTAAAAAGACGGTGGTGGTGTAGCGGTACTTTCTGCAGTTTAAAATCTGACATTTATTGAACATAAGGATAAAAATTACTGACTTTTGGGCCTCACAATACGCCTCTCAATATTTTAGGCATACTACTAATCTGCTTACCAAATTATGGGTGTAAGTAAACATCCGTATAGTACTGAAACACTGGCGACCAGACAAATATTTCACCCGTTATCTGAAGCCCTGGTTCTTATTGCGCATGCACCATACAATCACGATATCATATCACGTTGCCCTACTAATATCCCATAACTGTAGCATTTCACATGTTCTAAGCCAGGGGTAGGCAACTCTGATCATGTGGCTAGCAAGTTTTCCATCCTATCTGATCAGTTACTATCTGCCTGAAGTCAGATGTGATCATCAGAGACCAGGTAGGATTGAAAACCTGCTGGATACCGCAATTCCAGGATCAGGGTTGCTGACCCCTGTTCTAAACAGCACGTGCCACGCTGCATCATCTCACACGTGATTAAGTACCACTTTCCATTGGCTTGCAGCCACCTCACCAGGTCTGGGCGCTGGCCCGGCATGCAGAGTTCCACACCTTTGTCATATAGGTGTGTGTCCCTGTCAAACACAACCCACACCTGTCGCAAACAGGAGGGGCACCAGTGCAGGCTGAGGACAGGAGAGGTGCCAGGAGTGCAGGCTGCTGTCAGCCATCCCCCAAGCTCCAAGGCATTACAAAAAAACTAACTAACCAATTAATTAATTAATTAATTAATTAATTAATGATCTAAATGCACAGAATTCACATCATACACATTAGAAAAGTCAATTTCAACCTGACAAAGTAAATACTTCCACATCAGATTTCGGCAAAATGCCTATTGCAGTTCTGTGCATGTCGTATTTATAATTGCATGTCACACATGTTTATGATTGAGAAACCTTTTTAAAAGTCCCTCTTCCAAAAACAACAGTGTAAAAATGTCAAGTTTCCAGAAACACCTTAGGGGCATTTTCACGCTTTCGAAAGGCTGACTCAAACTACGCTCCCAGTACAAGTCGCCCAGCGTAGGGATGCTGGCACAGCGGCCACGTGTTTGTGTACAGTGAAGTGTCTCCAGGCGTGTGACGACAGCGCTGTACCAGGGCGACGCCGAGAACAAAAGGTAAAGGCTCGGGCCAAAGCGCCAGGTTTCATAATGCTGATGGGAGGAGGGCTCGGGGGGGGGAATCTCTCGTCGTCTGATTGGCTACCCTCATGGCAGTGGCCCAAGTCACACGGTCACATATATGCTGTACGTATGTCCACATCTCACCACAAACAACAGCAGACACAGGCAGGCTGTCAGTGGGACGCCCCCACCCCCCCAATTTATGCCCTAAGATTTTGGCACGACAAAGAATGAACACCCCCATCACTACTAACTGGAGCCCCAAACTCCAATGCCATGAGCACATGCTCCTCCCCCCCCAGGCCAATGGCAGGCAGGATGGGGGGGGGGGCAGTTTTAGCCAGGATTTTGAAACAAAAGGCTTTCCCATTAGAAGGGGGTGGGAGCCCAATCCCATTAGCCTGTTACCTGATGCCATGTGGGGGAACAATGGTACAGTATGATCCATTTTTCTTTTTATCCCAGGCCCTCCTTACATTCCCTGGCCTCTTGTACAGAGATGGCCATGCTGGGAGGAGATAACTAGCATCCCGGGGGCGGCTGACCAAAACTCGGCATCCACCAGCTGCCCTGTACAGCTGGGAGAGCCCCATGCTTTAGCCTGGTCCAAACGGCCTACAGCCTCCTAGAGCATCTCCCTCAACAGGAGGATGGGGTGTAAACCCGAGTTCAGCCGACAAAGTGCCGCTGGCCGCCCACACAGGCATCCTTCTGCCCAGCCGCCCTCACTCTCCTCTCCAGCGTGAATCTTCCACTCGTCCTCAAAAATGATAATTGTCACAGTGCTGATGCCATAACAACAGCCCAGTCCAAATGTACCCCCCCCCCCCTTCAACGGGGCCACCTGTCACCCCTGCTGCCCAGCAGGCTGGGAACACATGGTCGCAGCGGGGCTGCGTTTTCATAATGGGGCAAAAGGGGGGAGGGCCCTATCAAACAGCCTCGAAATGGCCTGGACATTGAAAACCACAAGAAGAATCAAAAGAACGAGTCCAGTCACTGTCCAACTTGTGCCCTACACTGGGACCCAGCTCCAGGTCAGGTCCAAACAGAGCCCCCAGCACTGCTGGCAGCTAAGGCGGCCGTCTGTACTGAAGTTTCAGGTCACTGCCTGTTTAATGAAGCAGAACAGAAAGTCTCCAGAGCTGTGGGAGTGGTGGCGTCCCGGCCGCCCCCCACAGCCTCTCTACATAACCGTAATCCCTTTCCCCTTTGACCTCAGTGAGGGGCCGCCAGCCGCTTTAGCCCCGATCACAGACAGATTAGTGCCTCTATCTGTCGCCTGCCCTTGCTTGTCTCAGTTTCACTGCTGCTCCTCTCAGTGGACTGCTGGGGCCGTTAAAATCAGGGCAGGGGGACTGATTAACCAAAATAAACACCTCCAGCACTCGTCGGCAGGTTGGGGGCATTAAAAACATCCCGCAGAGCTGAAGGGAACATGGGCACCAGCTTTCATACACAACTGGCAGCCGACAAACCCCACAGAACATCCTAGGGGAAAAAAAAACTCAGTTCAGATCAACAGATGAAAGGGAAGGAGTTCACATTCAGAACAAAACATGCTGAAAGTGCCACCTCACCACGCATAGCCCATTCAATAACTCCGAAAGCTGCATTTCTTAACCTAGTCTTCAGGGACCACAGACTAGGAATGGGTACCGAAACCCAGTATTAAATGGGCCCTGGGGCAAAATTATTAAAGACCATAGTATCGATAAGCTCTGATGTTGTTCTGTTTTCGGTACTGGAGAAATTAAGAAAATAGGATTTCCTATTTATTATTGCTACATGAAAGCTCTCTTGCACATTCCATCTCACCAGCCCTGTTTCTGATTGCATTTTCACTATTCTTAATCCAGAACAGAGAGATCTCTCTCGGAGCCTGTGTGTGAGGGGCGGGGCACGGGGAACTCGCTCGCTCACTCTCTCACGCGCAATAGTTTACAGCACATATACAGAGACCCTGCTTTTAGTGACGACAGCACAGGGGACTAAATGTTCAAAAGTCTGGTAACATTTCACTAGAGTCGATGCTGACCATGCTCATTGTTGCAAATGCATCAAGTCTTTTGCATGCAAGGGTGGAAACAAAACAAAAGCAAATTTTTTTTAAAAATCTAGCAAAAGTCCATCACACACATATAGAGAGATGCACAGTTTGACTGCCTGGCTCAGTTTATCTGTTGTTGTCCCCGGTATGTTATGTATGCTTAGCGGCCCGGAGCTCGCACATGAAGTTACCTAAATCATACAAATGGATTGGATTAATGATTAAAAGTAACCATTAGCCAGCTGATTGTCATGGGTATGTTCATGAATTCAATCTGAAATTGTCAGAGCATTCATTGTATGTCGTTCTGAAATTCACAGTTTCAGATCACAGATTTAGTGATTTGGACAAACCAAAGTTGCCACACACTAAAATTACAGATAAAGAAAAATTAACATTGCTCATTACAATTTACATAGTCACAAAATCAGTCTATAATGGTGAATTTTTCAAAACATTGCCGTTTCTTTTGTTACTTTTTTTTTGCATTTCAATAATCATATTATAATCCAGGGGTGGGCAATCTTATCCGCAAAGGGCCAGTGTGTATGCAGGTTTTTGGGATAACCTTTAGGTCAGCTGTTCAAACCCAGGCGTGGGGACTCTTCAGCCAATCAGTTCTCTAATTAGTAATCTAGTTAGGGAGCTGCAGTGAAAACCTGCATATGCAATGGCCCTTTCTGGATAAGATTCCATACCCCTGTTATAATTCATTAACACTGACATGGTCAAAACAATGTTGTTGCAGTTTACAATTCAGGAATGTTAATTTATATACAAGAAAATAAAGTAATGTTAATTCTGTTCGTAATTTGTTTCTTTTACTCTCTTAAATAAAAAGTACCAATAAAGTACCAGATCGATAACCAGTATCAGTAAGAGTGATAGAACCGTTAAAATCTTAATGATACCCATCACCTACCCCAGACGGTCCACGTTTTGGTTCCTCCCTGCCAGACAGCAAAAACATGGACTATCTGGGGGTCCCCGAGGATCGGTTTGAGAAACACGGTCCTAAAGCAACTATACCCCCAGCAGACTACACAGGGCACATCGCCACCACTGAATGTCACACGTCACAGCAGGACGCATCCACACACTGCATGCTGAGAGCTTTCCTGACTACACAAACAGCATGATCACAGACACCGGCAGTGACGAACCAGCCCAGCCCAGTAATACAATGATGATGTGTTCCCCACCCAGAACCGCACTACCACCCCAGGCGCCCCACATGAAAGTGGAGACCAGGCCTCAGGGGAGCCCGATTTGGGGAGCACCCATATGACGCTGAATAGCATCCTGAGCGTCACACCGATAGACAGACGCCTGAAGCTCTTGGCCCAACCTCAGCCTCCCAGGAAAAGCCTCATCAGGACTTGGGAGCACTGCATGCGATTTATGGCATTGAAGTCTGTTACTTCTCATGGACAGGTCCCTAGAAGATGCACTAAAAATACTTTGTGACAAAAAAACATACCAGTAACATTCACTGGCAGTATTAGCTGTATAATCCGGATCCTTAGCCCTTATATTTCATGGTTGAATCAGGAAGAAACGTTTCTAAAAATAACTAAAATAAAACAGCATCAAGGCTAAACAGTGACATCTGCAAGGTCCCTGACAATCTTAATCAAACATTAAGACCAGGATAAGGAGCTGATCACATTAAAATAAGCTTTTTATTTAGATTAGCAATTAATTCAAGACAACTCCATGGATAAAGCCTGAAGTCCTGACAGTTTGTTCTGTTTTCAGCTACGGCTTAAGTGACACAAAACAGGTAATAAAAGTGGAAGAACAACAAATCCAGTAAGAAGAACATAACTGAAGAGTGACAGGGACTGTGAAATACATTAACACAAGTGTAAATTCTAACATGAAGGGGAGACTGGGGGGTCACAAATCACCCCAAAAAGAGCAGGGATAAACTGGGGGTCACACTGCAGGGTTTTTGAACCACTGACCCCATCAATCACGCTAAGCATCACTGGAGCTCTGCTCCAGTTTCATGGCACCGGGGTGAAGTGAGAGTGATCAGCACCCAGCCATCACTCGCAACTCTACCTCCCTCACGGGGGCCTTATTCCGGAAGTTCACCACCGCTTGCAGCGCCACCCGAGGACTCTGGAGGAGAATTGTGGTGCCTCGGCTGCGATGTGCACCCGTTCTGGGAGCCCTGTGTTCCTGGCACCCAGAGACGTCGCCAGGGATGCACACGCCTCCCCCTATCGTCTTTACAGAGGGCACTTGTTCAGTGAGCACCACAATCAATGGGGTTCAGTCCCATAGATGCGGCGGACGGAGAGCCAGGGAGATGGGACTCCCGCCCCGGATCAATACCCTCTTTCATTCCAGCCGGCTCACCCGCTTCTGCCTGCCAGTGTCCAGCACTGGGAGAGAGCGGGGGGACACCACCGTCCCAAACACCCCACCCCCCTGAATTCATCAGCTGAGAGAGTGCCTGCTCAGACTCCAGATCAGCGCTCCTCTTCACACGCAGGCCTCCACACCAGGTACACCTTTAATGGCCTGGCCGGTTCACTCATTGTGACAGTGTACTCAAAACTCGCCATTTCAACCCGTTTGGAAAACTTACGTCGACAGTGAATTCCACTGGAATACACTTAGCAGGGGGGTATTTCCTACAAGATAAGCAATAACAGGCCCGGTTCATTACACCACAATGAACCTACCCCCAAAATCTACTGCAAACACACCTATAATGTGGTTTAAGAAGGGCGGCACTTTTCTCCATCTTTGGCCCATCGTGCCATTTGCCATTCAAATCTATGATGCCATGGCTGTGTCTTGCCATGTACAACTTTCAACAAGCCTGCAGCCGCTATGCAGAAACAGCAGAAAATATTACATGAGCCATAAACATTCCCCCCCAGCAGCACAAGTATGTGAGTAAAACAGAGAGAAGAATAGTGCACTTTAGTGTGCATAATTTTACCGTTAACACTTAACAGCAATGGGTGCAACTGAAAAAAACAGCAATACAAGAAAAGATGCATCATTTCATATTTACGTCAGTAATTAAGTATAAAAGAACCGTTATGTTTGTGGCTAAGTTACCGTAAATCATTATTCACAGGTGGTGAAATATTAAAATAAAAAAAAAAATCAATTTCCCACAGGCGACTCATGTGATCATGGCTTTAAAGCAGGTCAGTCATACAATTAACAGACTGCTCACGTTTTGGTCCTCCCCAAACGTGCCTTCGATGAATAATCTGCCTTTTCAAAATAGGAAAATAGACTGTTGACGGTGCATAAATTTTAAATGACATGACGCATGGCTTTTTCATTTCAGATTACAAACGAAAATCTAAGGAAGTCCTTCATCTTACACACAATAACCTCATTTTATACCATGCATGGGTCCCAGCAAGTAAAAATAAAATGGTCTAACAATTGACAGTACACTAAATACACTTGTACGCAGTCGCAAAACCAGCATCGTATCGTATAGTAAAAGGTATGCGTTTATTACTAATAAATATAGGCGTCCTCACACTTTTAATGAGAGTAAAAAAACAACACAAACTACGGTTAATGACAGTAAAAAAAAAACTACCGTTCGCAACAGACCCTCCCACTTATACCAACCTAGGTTAACTTTAATCGTGGTGTTTAATATTACAATGAATGCTTTGAATAGCCAGTGAAGTACGTATTTCAAATATGTCAAAGATGATCATCTTAACTCATATCCTTACAATGAAGTCATTATTACTAATATTCAGTTATACTACAGTACTAAAAGTGGCGACGTGAGACACGTCACCTCCTAGTTACAGTATTTCCTTGCCATAGCGGAGAGGAGAGAGGGGTTTTCTGCCAGAGGTAGCGTTTTCACAATACAATGTGCTGTATTTTCACGCCGATTAATTATATAGTGCTGAGGATTTGAGCGATGCATGAGATAGTGGACACACGCCGCACATCCCGTGCAAACAATGGGTCGTTAAAGCCTCTCGCATGCAGGAAACGGCCTTGAACAAGTCTGACTTCTTTCCGAGCGGTTTCCGAGACATGGAGCAATAAGAGAAAAATCAGTGCTTTTTTCTCTCGACGCCTTCATGCAGCGTGAAGAGATCCCGTCCGGGTCGTAAGGGCTGCAGTGGACGCGGACACTTAGTAAAAACTTACTCCTCCATCCCAAAATTAGCCGGTCTGATTAAACCGCCACTAAAACACACGGTTGCCGATATCTGAATAAGGCTGAAAATCGTGACCTGCGTTTAACATAAAAACACAGGCTAAGTGCTTGATCCCCCCGGTCGCCGCTGAAGTACTGTAAGTTGCCATATTGCAGATTACTTCATACCATGGTGGGAGAAGCCAAGAAGTTACATTTAACAACATGTTCACCGTGAAGATACTTCTGCGGGGCAAAACTCTGATTTAATTAATAGGCCCACACGAACCGCTGTGATATTTCTCATCATACTACACTCAGCCCGAACCAAATTTTCTGTTACTTGCAGAAGAATGAAAAAATAGATTTTTTTTTAAATCCATAATAAGCGCGAAGGTGAACTGAAAGTAGTGGCAATGTTTTCTTGCACAGCATCCCTCTCAAACTTGGGGTATAACTTGATAACGTTTTTTTCCTTCTTAACTCACCCCAGCACCACCAGCTCCCCATACTTCACTGGTTCTTTCGTGGGGGTGCAGCGCTCCTCCTGGCTGGGCGAAAACATGAGGCTTCGTTAAATTCGTCCTCTCCAGGCTTAAAATGGAAATGTGGTGAATATCCTTCAAAGCGGACCAGTTACGTCCATTTCAGACCTCCCTCTACCACCATACTGACGTAAAATCGCGTTCTGAGCTCAGACCTCGCGTTCCCCTCACACTTGTTACCGTTTAAACTTTATCAAGCAAAGACGCAAGTTAGAACTCGCACTCCGCACTTTGGCGGTTGAATCTGCTTTGGAGCAGATACGAAAACAGCACCGAGCAGGGGGTGGACTGTACCATTCACAGGAACGTTACTTAGTGAGGGGGTGAAGCGGCATAACAAACTTTTCAACACAAAAAATTTGCAAGAATTCGCCTGAAATGTCTATGCTATGTGCTGTTTAAATGTTTAAAGTCATTAATAGTAACATATGTGATCCATTGTTCCCGATAATTCAATACCAATTTTAACCTTTGGAATAAACTTCCCCTATGAATAAACTGAAATCGCTCCGACATGGTTTAAGGCTGTCTTTTTTGTTATGTAAACAGAGAGTAATACTCGGTGGTTTCTTAGGGGTTAAATTGGGTTGGCGTGTGTAAAACAATGGATGGTAAACAGAGGTTTAGTTTTGTATTTTCAGTCTTCGTGAACTGTATATGTACTTTTCATGAGACTTGTGTTTATTTACAATATATAAGGAATGCCTGTAATTAACAAATGCCATATGGATTGGAAAAAGAATGGAAAGATTAGATTTACTAAATGAAACCGAGTACGAGTCTATGGAACCTATGCAGTGTATCCTGTCGGGAAAACAGAGAGCGGTGCAGCGGCACGCAGACCGCAGAAATCGCCAAGTCCTTTTTCTTCCAAGGGATAATACATAGAGACTTTGTGGCCAAAATTATATATCTACACTAATTCAATATAAATACACGAAGTTTATTCAGGTCAGCCCTGTCAACGAGAAAAAAAATCTAACGGCTATTATAATAGATAAATAACAAAGTCATGTTGGGGGCATTTGGTATAATCAGTTGACAGTTCAGCATCTAAACATAGGAGCCATTGCTAACACACGTGGTAGCAGGTCCATTTGTTCACCCAGCTTACAGGCTAATATACTAACACACAGACATGTCACACACGAAAAACCGCACAAAGACGCTGACCCTTACGACAATGGCCAACTGCGACCCATTGCCAGACTCTCCTCTTGCTGGTGCTCGGCCATTTTGCACACCTTAGGGCCTGAATGCGAAGAGATGTGACATGGGCTGAAAATAACCATTTCCTTAAGGAGAAACCATTTCACATCTCATACTACTCTCTCCCCCTGACCTGATCCAAAGGCTTATTAATACATTTCTATTCTGATATTTGCACTCAGTTGCCTGGAGTGAGATGAGGCTGGCAAGTCTGTACAGCTAATCTGCCCGTCAACAAGCTCACCAGTCCCCCCCCCCCCGAAATCTATGCATTAAATCGCAGTTTATTACATTTCATGACTGTGGAAAGAGAGCTCAGTCATTGCATAAATAGTACATGTACAGCCCAGATTTAAAGTCTATGTTGTGAAGTTACAGCAAAATGTATAAAAACAGGGAAGGTCAGTCCTTGTCACTTCCTCATTAGCCTATATAACAGAGACTACCCGCGCTGCATGTACATTTAGTGAAAATAATTCAATTCCTTTTATTTCCATTGCAGAGTTCCACATTTCAGTGAAACGATTCAGGTCAAACGCCTTGTTGAGGGAAGCAGAAGCAGGCCCCCTCCTGGGACTTGAACCAGCATCATTTTAGTCACAAATGCAGTTCCGTTGCCACCTGCTCTCCTAAAACCTGTGGCACTGGTAGGTTAGTCTACACCTTTACCAGAAGCATAAACTGCATTTGATGAGAGATGTTAGGAAGATTGCTTGTCGATGGGGTGTTGGAAGCTGCCGTCCAGTCCTGAAGGCAATGAACTCCTGGTGAGGGGAGTGTTTCACAGAGCAGGTACTTACTGTATACAGTGGCACCCCCATCCCACCTATTGGATCCCTCAGCAGTAGTTAATGATCTCGTTCTTCACCTGAATACTGGGCAGGTATTTGTTCTACCACTTATAGTTTCAGTATGGAGGAGTGTGCCCTGACATTTCATGAACCTTGGGTTCTCTTACTGTGGCTGAGTATGTACAGGAGCAGATGACAAATCTCTACAGTCAGAGATGTTTTTATCAGTTGTGCCACTGTTTCTCATGACCCATGAAGCTAGTAAAGTTATATTTACAAAAACGTGGGGCTTAGGAACATCAGTATGCCTGAAGAGTGACTAGAGTACACAGGCAGTTTCTTTCGTCTAGTGTCCTGTACTATTCAGACACTTCCAATGTGGTATCACATTTGGCTGTTGCCATCTCCCCCCCACTGTCTCAAAGGCAGGGTGCATGGCTGTCTGAAAAGCCTTCTATCCAGCAACCCGCTTTCTCTACACCAGGGTTCCCCAATATGGGTCCTGGAGGGCCAGTCTGCAACACAGTTTGTAAACACACCCACTAAACCTGGTAATTAGCTGATTAAGATGTATATGAACAGGGAAAGCTGCAAACCGTGCTACAGACTGGCCCTCCAGGACTAGAATTGGGGAACCCTGCTCTACATACTGCTGGAGAAGCTGGTGCTGGGGCAGTTTGCCTCCCTGCTGACAGGGGCAGCCAGAAGTTAGTTTTGTAGGAAGAACTAATGCAGCCAACTAGTAATGAGCCGCAGCCAAGGCTAGCTCGGACCTGAACCGCATTTAGACATTTTTGCGTGATAAGCTTTGTGGAAACAGTCACATTTTTCTGATGTGTGGCAATCATGCTCTTCTGTATGTCAGCTACTGCAATATCAATTGATGCAAACTATTATGAAACCTTTTGTAAAGGACAGATGCTATCACCGAAGATGGCGAGACCGGTTGACGAATAAATGAGAGACATCTGATGGATCTGAACCCAGAGCATCCATCTTAAGTTGCCTTCCGGACTGCGAGTGAGGCCTGCCTGTTAGCATAGCTGTGGAGCACAAGACCGCAGTGCACTGCTATTTAGCTAAGAGCAGAGCAGAGTCCCTTTGTGTCTGCAGCTGCAGACTGGGCTGTCGTGTGCTGTAAAGCAATGGCTCACCGAGGCCGGTGTCAATCCCGACAGATTTATGAGTGTTTACGGCCGCATTGTGTGAATGGCTGAAGCCCGGCCCCCTTTCTCCACCCCATTTGCCTATCCCCCTTCCCTTGCTTCCTTCCTCTTTATCTAGCTGACAGAGGGAAAGTCTGTTGAAAAGAATCCTGCTTCTCCACTTCCTGTCTGCACCCAAACCACCCCTCCCTGCAGGGGGAGTGAGAGATCAGAGATCAAAGGCACTCTCGCACACACTGTCCTGGTTGAGAGCAGGTGCAGGGAGCCACCGGCCTGCGGCAGGCCAGGTCAGAGCCCACGCTCCACTCCTGTGCAAACACGGCATCAGTGGTAATGGCTAGGGCGGGGGGGGGGGGGCATTGCTGTATGGAAGAGTTTTAAAGAGCTCTGCAATGCTAGAAAATACAGCTGTCTGGCCCAGACCTCCCACATGGTGGAGACACCCAGTGACAGGAATAAAGGGGCCATCCATTTACAAACAGAACTGCCCCCCCCCACTGACAGATGTGGGTGTTCAGGCGCTGTGTAACCAGGATGTTCAGTTTGTTTTTCTGGGAGGTAGATATTTAAAAAAAAAAAAACACTGGAGACAGCTGTTATCTTCCATGAAGTTTGTGGCAGATGAGGTGTGTGAGAGCATGAGAGCCAGAGTAAAGCTGCGTGGGGCTGGCCATGCTTGGGTCAGTGTAAATGCCTGTGTGCGTGTCAGCACCGAGGTCGGACTCAAACAGAAGGGCTCCACTGACACATTTAACGAAACGGCCACGATCAGCCTTTTGGAGTAATTACTGTCTATGTGGACATGTGACTCAGTGGCGTAACAGGGTGGAGTCCCCCATCGTTCAAAGAGCCTGGCTGGCTGTGGGGGGGGGGGGGGGGTGCTGAGATAGCTGGGCTTTCTGCGTTATAGCTGCCAAATCTGTCTAAACTGCTATGTTTCAGCAGACTCAGAACTCTCCTTTCACACCGTATGTCCAGTTGAAACCTTGCAATCGTTTCTTCTATATTTTCTACCACACACACAGTACTCTAAACAGCCTCTGCTGCGATTATCCAACTTCGCCATCCACATGCTGGTCACCATATTGAATTTCCTTCCAGCATGAGGACAGCTTATGTGAGCTGGCCGGGACAAAAGCAATAATGCTGCTCACATCTAAAAGGAGGTGAGTCACACCCTGATCACGCCACATATCATAATTCTAAAGAAACCTGGTGTCTCCAGTGGCCAGAGAGAAACCGCTAAAGACCACCCCAGACACAGACACGACACAATGAAGCCTGGGAGTCATCCTTTTGATCACAACACTCCTTGAGTAGTCAAATAGGAGATAAAATACCCTACTGTTTGTGACAATGGTGTAAATTAGTCATTGTCAGATTTTGTTTGACTACCCTGTTCCTTGGTTCAAGGAAAAGGTCATGACGTATGTAATTTTTCTGCACGCATTTAGCATTTTCCAGTAAAGAGAACTTCACACTTACAGCTGGGCGATACAGATGTGTCCAGCTGTAGCAGCAACTGCAGAAGGAGTCCTAGTAGAACATAAACCCCAGAGACATCCGTCGGCGGGACTGGACCTGTTGGAGTCCGCCACTGAACACCCACTTCCCACAACGGCCAGTCACAAGCAAACCCAAAGGTTTGTGGAGATGGCTGGCCCTCAGGGCATTGTGGCCTGGTCAGCGCCACCATCAGCTGCGGTACAACGCCCAGTGGAATGCATGGAATGCGCTGAGCCGGAGCCTATGCGACCTTCCCCCGCTGACCCCCTAGGAGAAATTTCGGTCAGGCCCTTGCCTGCTCCAAGATGTGCAGCTCCCCAGGGGGAGAGATCTAAAGCGGAAACTGGCAGCGCATTGTGGAATCATCCAACTCCTTTTCAGTATAAAAATGTTTACATTTCAAACATAATGTGGGAACATTACAGAAAAGAGTCTCATGCATACAGTGTTCTTCACTGATACTGCTGGACTTTGGGTTTCAGATGGGATGGCTTCTGTTGGTCACTACAAAGATTCAGTAAGATACTTACCCATGTTGCTAAAACAAGAAAACAATGAAACAGGCCCATTATGCAGGCCTTTACTCATGTGGCCACCCAAACAGTAGACGTGTCCTGAAGCAGCAGGTCGAAGAGTGACTGGTGCCCTCTCAGCCTTGCCCCCAAAAGACACATCTCTTAAAAAGCAGCCCATCTACTGCAGACCTTTCCGGTTCTCAGCAGTCGGTCGCCTGAGAGATACTCCGAATCCACCTTCTTGCTGATCAACAGGATTGGGAATGCAGCTGCGGGGGCCACTTACTGGTGAGAATATGAGGGTAACTTGCCATTCTTCCCTGTAGGAGCCTGATGTCTGAATTTGGGGTGGGGGCTGGTTAATAGCCTGCCTATGACAGACACTGGGTAAAGCGGGGGGAGACTTCACTTTTTACACTCACTCTCCCTGGAAAAACACATACAAAACATCTTAAGACAATTCTGAATTTGGGCGGGACAGTCGTCCCTTTGAGAAACTGACACAAGAGTTTGAATAAGCTCATTGAATGGATGATTCCCCCACACCCTTTCCATGGAGACAAACATTCTTTTTAAGCGCTGGCTAACAGAAGGATGCTCATCTGGTCTGGAAGTGCAGTGTTAAATTTGGAAGCTTAGACTAACTCAAAACACAGCAGGAGGGAACTTGACATTAAGGTGGTGGCCTGAAAATAGGCAGCCATGATGACTATAAAAACAGTGCCCTGCTATAAATACCATTGTTGCCGTGGCACACTAGCGCATAGCCCATGCAGGCGTGTGGCCTGGCTGAGGAAGATAAAGGCTTACTAAGCAATAGGCTTCTTAGTAATCAAGACAATTCCTGTTGCTTAGTCTGGACAGTGATTGCTGGTCACACCCAGTAGATTCCTAGATTAGATTAGCCTTGATGTTTTCCTGCAACCGACGGCACCAACAGAAAAGTACAGAGGAAAAAAGTAGCTTTGCAGCCTGTTAGTCTAAACTTTTGTTTCTAAAGCTCATTTCTCCCTTCCACATTCCAGACCTCACATGACAAGGTTCCCACAGTTAGTCTGGGACTAATTCACACATCTTTGCACACCAGCTTTCCCATAATTCTCTGCTGACAGATTATCTCCAGTGTTTCATGGTCCGTTTTGTGTAGGCATTCAAAAAACCGAGGCTGCAGGTGGTAAGATGACTGCTGGCGTCCGGAGAATAGAATCCAGTGTTACTAATGGGATAGGGACACTTATACTCTGGCTCCCTCTAGTGCTGGTAAGGCATGAGGACAAAAGCAGGAGACACTGACAAGAAAAACTGCAAAACGCCTTAAATCACAGAAGAGTACATGCTCTGTATTTATCAAGCATCCCTTTTAATCTTGTATAACCATTACCTTTTACAAAAAAAATATATTAATGAAATTAGCAACAAAGGTTGACTATTGGAGAGAGAGGAGAAGGCTCTCATCTGGGTAGTTGAAGCAGGATAAAAAGAGTTACTGGTGTGCCAGGTCAGCTCCTCCAGAAGAGGCTGACAGGAATCACTCCCTTTTGCCGCAGTCCCACGTAGGTCAATGCCACCTGTCTCCATGACACCTTCTACTGCTCTTCACCCCCCAGCCAGGCCCCTCAAAATAAAACCAAAAGGATTCTACCGACTTCAGTGTGTGTATTTGCACGTGTTTATAACATATAGTGTGTGTTAGGTCCGGGAGCAACACAAGATGTAGTGTAGGTAAGTAGGTCCCTATTGTACTATGCAGTACAATTGTTTTTTCCTTTCAAAAGGAAACAAAAGACTACTAAACTCATAAATACCATTTTAATGAGTTGAGCCCATTTCTCCCTTCTTGTCAAAAACTTAAGAAAATCTGCTGAAATAAAAGATCTGAAGTGGAACAGAGCACTGAGCCACAGAGTGTCGGTCAGTCGGAGGCCGGCTGCGTCACATCAGGAATGTGCCGAGTTACGCAGAGGGGGTGTGGCTTAACACGGCGATGCCCAGTGACCCCGCCCCTTCCTCTTACACAGAGACCCAGCAATCGAGCATGGAGGTGGTGTGGCTGGGTGTGCATATGCAGACGGGCGCAAAACCATTGGTTCAGTGTTTGTGACTAGTTCTGAAGAGGAAATACAAGGGTGTGGGTGGGGGTCACCGCAGATTGGGGCGGGGCCAGGCATAGTTCCACTGCCCTTTATACTTCTGGAGTCTCCTTTTCCCCATCCTGTAAGACAGACATTGAAAGTTATAGACACCCCGTGAAGTGTCCAATGCTGCTGGAGACAGACAGAGAAACAGAGACCTTGTGACTGCGGGTTAAATCCATTTTAAACTTATGAGCTCTGGGGGGCAGAATCAAAGGGCTGCTCTCTGCCGTCAGCATTGCAGGTGTGATCGGTGCAGACGGAGCGGCTGGGTGTCTGCGAGCCTGAGGGATGTCACTCACCGCCTCCTTGCCTTTCATGAGCTTCCTGTTCACAGCCTGGAGGAGCCGCTGCAGCTCCATGACGTTCTCATTCAGCCCCGCTGCAGTCTTCCTGTCCATCTCGTCCTGAGTGACAGCGGCAGGTCAGGCAGCGGCCCAGGAATGCCGCAGGTACAAATGTGTCCCGAACACATCACGCCATCACTTCATCTGAGATGCTAAGAGTCAGGGGCGTCTCTCACACAGAGACATACCTTCTGTGTTGCAAAGGTGCTGTTCTCAATCAGGTCTGCTTGCACAGTCTCCTTCACGATTTCTGCTTGGATCTGGTCCAGAGACTGCTGAGCCTGAGAGGGAAGGGTAACCAATCAGAATTTACCGCAGCAGGGCTAAAAGTGGCTCATGTGCTGCTGCTTAAACTAATATTAGACCATTTACACAGTTTTGGTTTCCGGTCCTTGGAGGCTGCGCCCTCTCACTTCGTGTCATCCTACCACTGTCCTGCCGTTTTCAGTGACTTTTCTATGCCTTATGGTCTCTCAGGAACACCGGATGCTCTCTCCATGCATTCTGCCCTTGTCCAGTAGGAACCCAGTCCTCACGGTGTTTTGATCTGATTGGCTTTTCTGATGTTAGGTTCGAATGACAGCTTTGGCTCCAGTGCTGCCTCACGTTTGTTACTGGTCACTAGCACTAAGCTCATTCCAGCAGCACTTGTACCTAAGCTGGCTCCTCCACAGCTTGTGATGTATCATCTACCTCACTTGTACGTCACTTTAAACGGAAGCATCCGCTAGATGAGAGTAAACGTTTTGCTGACTAGCGCTACCATAAAACCTCTGAAGATATTTAAGAGGAAATGTGTACGAATATTAATGCGCTCGGTTCAGAGCCCTGAGGTCTGCTCAGTGAAGCCCTGCCTCACCTTGTAGAGGTCCCCTGCAACCTTCTGCCTTTCATTTTCCTCCATCTCCAGCTTGACCAGGGTCTCCGTTAGCTGGGTCTTCAGCTGAAAGACGACCATGAAAGTTCAGGATTCTAGAACCCCCCAGCCCCAGCACACAGTAGCAAGTACGCCTCATGTTAGGAAGGGGCCACTGCTGTCTCACTCATCCGCAGAGAGCAGATGGGGCCTCAAGGGCAACCACTTGCATTTTTAAAGTTAACAGACAACCAATAAGTACTGCAGTTGTTGGCATTTCAGAAAAACCTCCTGAAACCAAAAACAACCCTACACCAGGATCTAGACAGGTATGCAAACACAAATGTAGAGGCTGACAATAACGCAAAGCCAACACATCCAGCTGGAGGTTGACTGGACAGAGTTAGAAGACAGAAGGACACCTGGACAGAGGAAGCAGTGATGCTGCTGCAGACAGACAGATTTGCACAGCCAGTCAGTCAGGACACGTGTCAGAAAGTATGATCCAAAAGCCAGCCAACCAGGTGAGACCTTCTCACGAGTGCTTCCTTCTCCCATAAAAGTGAGTTTCTAGCACCAGTAGTAGTAGTAGTAGAAGCAATAGTGAAGATAGTAATGGGGAATATCAGTGGGAGTTCTCAGCTACACAGGCAGACAAAGCTGCCCCGTCGTCCACAAGCCCCACCTAGGATGCCGTTATTCCAGAATTTCTGCCAGGCTGCCACCCCCACCCTCAAACCAGCGGTCAGCAGGGATGATACAGGTAAAAGGCGTCTGCTGGGCTACTCTGAGTCGGCAGGGCTTACCAAATTCAGCTCCTCATTCTGTCTGACCGCTTCAGTATATGAGCCATCGAGTTTGCTTTGCAACTCAGTCAAAAGATCTTTGAGCTGAAAAGAGGTTTGACACTGGTTTAGATGGCGGCCAGAGGGCCAGCTGGGAGAAACAAACCACATGGTGGAAGAGAGGAGCACCTGGCCTCCCCGTGCTAGACGGCACCTGGGTGATACAGTGCTGTGATAACAGGATTACAGCCATGTTGTGAGAAATGTGCTTATCTGGCTGGTAGCAGAGGGCTGGGAATTGTGCCAGGGATTTTAAGAGACGAGGTGCTAAAGCTCCCTCAATTCCTAGAAGAGCCACTAACCATTTCTATCGTTGAAGATAAGAAAACCAGACTGTTATGGAGTTAAATAACAGTAAATCATAGACAGAGCCGCAGCTCTCCCCCACTAGGATAAATGTTACCTACAATCAGCAACTCACCCCACTTTACTTATCAAGGTGGAAATAATGCAGATACAAAGTTCAAGACAAAGACAGGTGAATGGGGACGACCCAAACGCAGATCACATCTTGGATCATCTCAACTGTCGAATGGAATTCCATAAAGCGGATCACACTGACAAAGGTACGATTCGGTTTCTACACTCACCTCTCTGACCTCCGTCACATAGGAGGCGCTCTCACGCTCTGCTCTCTCAAGTTCGGACTCTAGCTGCTGCTTCTCACATCTCACCTGTCAAGCCGGCAGAGCAGAAGGGCTGATCGAATGTTAAGCACACAATGGCCCAGTTCTACAGAATGGCGATATGAACAGAAAGTGTGAAACATTTACTAGGAAGAGAATCCAGGAGAGACTCACATTTTCTAGGTCTCCACACTCCAAAGTCAATCTGTCCACCTCATTCTCCAGGGTCGCCATCTTTACATTCATCTGGGTCAGACAGATAATAGTTAGGCAGCTGTTCGGGGCTGCACAGGCTCCACAGGCTATATAGTGTTCAATGTTTTGCTTACCTCTTTCAGCTCATTCTGCGACACCTCTAACTTGACCTTCCATCGAGATTCCTCCTGCTCCACGCTGCTCTGAAGTCTCTGTAGGATGCCCTCCTGTCACAGGAATAGGGAATATCACCTGGATCCCTGAGAAGAAACTTTAGGCCCTTCGATATATGATCGCCTTTCAGAAAGGGCAAGGCGCCTCACCGTCTCCGCCAGTACTTTCTTGTACATCTCACAGTCCTTCTGAAGAATCTTCTGGGCCTCCTCAGACTCTTTCAGCTTTTCTTCTAATACCTAGCGGTGAAAAAAAGACTACCATTCACCATCTACCAGGAACTAAAACTAAAAATCAGGGGATTCCTCCATCTGATGCACCATGACTTGTTAAAACAGTCTGTCCATAATTTTAGGATAATCATTTGTTTGCAAATGACACCGAAACACAAACAGTAAACACACTACTCGAAAGATCCATTTTAAAAAAAGGTGTGGCATTGGGAATTTCACAAATCAAAACATTTCTGTACTTGCAAAAGAAGCCCTTGCCATACACATAATCTGGACCCATTTCTCCACCCTAAAATTCAAAGCTGATATGGAGCTTAAGAAATTAAAGATCTCCTCCCCCCAGTCTGTTAAATAATTAACATGAAATTGGGTAATTATTTCTGATAGTCACAAGATAAACTATATAGATGGTGCACTATATAGAAGCTGAAAATATCATAGGTTGAACTGTTCATAGAAATACTTTGGTCCCTTAAAGGACCAGCTGGCTCACTGTAGAGCATTCCGACATACTCTGTTGTTACCTTGGTTTGTTCCGATTCAGGAGCTGGAGCGGGTTCTGCTGCTGCCATGGTTACTTCTTTGGCTGCGGCTTCAAACCTGTGCAGCCACTCCTGGTGGTTCTGGGGGGTGGGGAGTGTCATGGCTGAGAGCTCACCACACGATAAGGTGCCAGAAGGATCAAACTGTTCCTGCGCACGCAGTTGGATGCCAGCGGGTTCCGTGACCGAGCGATGTTCTGCTTTGATGCGTTCACGGTTTAAAAGGATCTCCTGAGCACATATGACTTCACATGCATTCAGTCCCTACAAATTTCATGCATTCGTGCCTCCATCGACAGTAACCCAGGCTCCCTGTACTGTGTGCCAGTCAGGGAAGGAGGCAAGGTGTGTGTGTGCGTTACACGACGTGCGTGTATGTGTGATTGGGAATACTTGTTTGCACTTACACTGATTTTGATAGCATATCTTTTGGGTATTTTTTTGCTAGACAGGCTAAGGTGCGGTCCAATTGTGATTCTGATTGTGCACATGCACACTTACTCGACTTGTGGGTAGAGACACGCTGGGAAGGAGGCGGTGCAGGACGTCCCGGCATTCTGCTTCCACCACTTCTACTGCTTTCTGACTGTCCTGGAAAGACAGCACACGACAGGCTGAACACAGCCGGCCCCACAATGCACTCCCAGGGCAGAGTGTACAGCTGGACCCTGCCCCCCCCACCCACAAGTGCACGGTACCCGAAGCCTGGCAGCACAGCACATATATAATGACCAGTGTCTTGGTCATCTGACCAAGATATCCTCATATGAAGATGAGCTTCAGCTTCTGCAACATCTCAGGGCTGAAGAGTGACCCCCAGGGGACATATCCCAACATTACATCAGAAACCCATCCACCTACACAAAGCTCAATTACTCCACCTCAGGTTAGTTATCCTTCTAACAATCACTGAAAGTTCACTAAATTGGCAGTGAGGAACTTCTGAAAAGGTCATAGGAGAAGTAGGTACGTCGTCACACGGCCTTTACTTGTCCAAACATGCTGCAGAGCACATCTGTACTTATTCAAAAACATGTTTCAAGAATTGCCATTTGGAACATACACGCATGTACAGAAAATTATTTCCTGCATTTGCAATTTATATGAATATCTTGGAATAAACTGACTTTTGGATACATTCAGACAGAAGCTAGTCAAGTCACAATCGATAGTTAAAAACCAAAATGATGTGCAGGAAAATGTTATTCTTCATTCTATACTCCTCATTTTGATTTTCTTGTTAACAGTGTCTATGAAGATCCAGCAGGGAACACAGGAGAATTTACACCGTGGAATTATTTTGTTGAAAGCAGAAAGGGGTTTTACTCAGTCGGCCAGCTTTATACCTTGGTTACCAAAATAATGGATTTAAAAAGTCAACAGCTGGAAACTAATCTGTAATTTAAGCATTACTTATATTACCACAGCCAGCCCTCCTGATGCCCGTCCAAATGAAGTACCAGCTGAAGACTATTTTAAGACTTTGGTACTGAAATACAAGGCAGTAAAGAACTGTGCCATCTTTCAAGTACTATTGCGTGTGTGGAAAAATAGGGCCTGAAACAAATGCAAGATGGAATACTGGTGCTGTTGGTTGGTTGGTTGGTTTTCTGTGAATCCGTGGAACCTTAACACGGGCCTGGCCCAGGTGAACAGCCAGAGGCAGACGGCTCCTGTGTTTTTAAGTTCCAGAGTAGTGGGACGAGCTCCCCCCAGCTTCAGTTCAACAGAAGCCACGCTTTGGATATCAGACCAGCATCTTTAAATAACACTCTATCCCCGAAGCCCCAGTGACGTCTGAGACTATTCTCTTTAGTCAGCCATGTGTGGCAGTCTGAGTCAACCCATTTTAAAGCATATGCCTGTATTATTCTGAATTATTCTGGTATGGCTCAATTCAGCTTATCTTCATCCATTGCCATTTCTGAAGGCATTCAGTAGACATGTTTTTACTTAGCAACAAAATTACATCATGTTACTCTACACTTACAATGACCTATAGTAATGTCAAGCATTGCATTTTTGGCACGGGATATTATGCTACGCAGTTCCATTGCTCACAACCATAGCTATATGTCGTTTCTACTATATTTAGATAAGGACAATTACCCAAAAAAACATCTAAAATGTCAAAACAAATTTCTTTAAAACCTAGCTGGTTACATGCTATGTGTGCCTGGAAGCCACCTCAACAAGCCAATGGCACAAATGGATCAGCAGCTGAAGTTGTGAATTTGTCTTCACAAGCACACAGCTGGGCTCCCAATGGCCAGTGTACTCAACAGTGCACATATAGGCATCTCACTGCAATGATCACACTGAACTTGCTGTCACAATTGCGGGGAAGCCTTGGAAATCAGCAACTCAGGTAACGGGCTTAAAAACCAAAACAAGGACAGCTTTTCCCCTCAAAAGGAGTCAGCTCTGGATGAGGAGTGATTTTTAGCTATGAAAGAAGAAATCAACTTATATGAACGATAGCTAAAATAAAAGCCCTTTTCACCCCACCTTTGGTTCCCTAGACCAGTGTTTCCCACCCGAGTCGTTGAGGACCTCCAGACATTCCACATTTTAGCTCCCTGCCAGGTAGTCCACATATTTGCTTAGAGGAGCTGGTAGGGAGCTGGGAGGGAGCAAAAACATGAACTGTCTGGGGGTCCCTGAGTACTGGGTGGGGAAACACTGCTTTGGACCACACACACTATAAAGTGAGATTTATATTGAAGCAAAATTCATCTCTCATCCTCTGTTTTAGTTGCAGAAACAAATTCAAGAGTCAGCCTCAGGAAGCCAATAACTTGGTTTAGCGTGAATTTCACCTTGATGGTCGGCAAAGCCAGACTGCACAGCGAACAGGACAGGGAGATTCAGCTATTCCCACAATCATGAAGAGAGCAACACGACAAGACTAGGAATGTCACCTACATCTGGAAAAGTACCAAGATTTTATGGGCTACGACCATCAAAATAGTGCAGTGGGCTCTGAGCTCTTCTCAAAGGCACCTTCTAATTAATCACAGTCAGTGGCTTCAAGCAGGACCATTTGTTTATTTTAGAGTAATAGTGTCCGGCCCCCTCTCTGACTCATCAGCGAGGCACAGGCAGGGTGCCGTGTGCGCCCAAAGCGTCGAAAGCCCCAAGATGGAAAACTAAAATCCACCAGTGTGACAGAGGGTCAGATAAGGGTCAGTCAGAACTGTTACCACCTGGAGGGGAACAGCCACAGCCCTGGGGGTGTTAAGGTACACATCATCAGCATGGAAAGCTGGCAGTGGTGGTGGGGGAAGTAATTATTTTCAAGCAAATATATGTATGTGTACAAGAGCAATACAGCACCCATCTAGCTGTGCGGTGTTTCGTGGATGACCGGGAATCGACCTTCACGTGAGTATAGATGGTACAGGGAAAAAAAGCAGTTTGTTCAAAACAAACAAGAATTTAGTAATTAAGATGAAAGAGTAAATGAATTTGAGCCTAATTACTGCATCCATGCCTACACAATAAAGTAATAAGATAAATAAAATTAAAAAAAAAAATCAGATATTAAGGGTAAGATTTGGGAGGAGGGAGGCATGCTGGTTTAGAGGTATGGGGGGGGGTTAATATTGAATACTATGATGGGGGTGGCAAAAGGGCACAGATATGACAATTAAATGCCCTCAGACTAAAGAATTTAGATGAGATCGGTGCGAAGTGGCTGCATACTCCTTCCTGCTTGATATTTTTATTAAAAACGATTAAATACTTTAAACAAAGCAAAGTCCCAGTCCAGCCGTGACCTGGTAGGCAGGGCACAGCAGAGAAGCATGAGAGAAATGCCACAGCATCTGATGGAAACACGCAGAGGAAATACTGAAAAGAACTGGGAAAATGCCATAGCTAAGATGCTCTACCCTAGAAGGGATGCTGGGAGAGACGGGAGCAGCCTATTTCAGCGACAAGAGCCTCAGACACGAGGACGGACGGGAATGAGTATGCAGCAACCACTGCAGATTGTTTGGCAAAGGTGCCATCGATTCAGATTGGATTAAAATTTGCGGCAATCTGCTCTCTGGATGCATGAGTTTCACTCTAGAATATGGTAAACTGGAAGTGGGGTGCGAACCTGGACGGTCTTGCCGAGTTTCCCCTGAAGCATCGACTCAGTGGCTGACAGAGCCTCCATTGCGCTCCAGTTTTTCTCCCGGAGCTCCTGGTCAGTTTCAGAGAGATACCATTTTCAGTTCAGTCGCGAGAGAGTTTCTCTCACAGCTCATCCATGAGATCAGACACAATGAAAAAAAACTAGGGCTTTGAGAGATGATGCTGCACACCCATGAGGGGGTGAAGAGAGTATTTTGTTAAAAAGTGACATCTCATTCCGATTTCTTGGCCAGAGATATGGAGGAGCGGACGTCACTCCATGGATAAGATTAAAAATTTGATGGGTGGTGTTAGGGTGAAATAGGGTATATTTATCCAGATTATAAAATGTGTAATCAGATTTCACGATGAAATAGTTACTTCTGCAGTTGTCTTGCGTTCTGTCCTGCTCATTTCAGAGGCAGTCACTGACCCTGAGACCACAAATGATTTAAAACACCAAAACCCTGCACACTTTACATATAAATTACAGAAGAACACTTAATACTGAAGCACATACATTCTCTCAGAGGCCTACACTGTCCTGCAATGCTGAGTGTCCCAGCTCTCCCCCGAGGCTCCACATTTGACGAGTCACAGTGCGGACGAGCTGGGAAACACCTTGTCAGTCTCACCAGACACAGATATAGGTACTACACCCCTAGTCTACGGACCTGGAAGCTCTGTTTGTAGAAGACAATCTTCAGTCGCAAACCCCAAAGTTGAGCTAAATGTGACACCCTGGGGCATCTGCCTGCTCTGCTTTTCAACCCATTAAAACTGCTACCATGCAACAAGACCAATCCAGGCAGAATTCACCACAAACTGGAGATCTATAACCACAAGCAAAGTGCTCACACACCACAGAATCTGCAATAAAAATACCAATCTTTAGCATGCAAATTACCATCAGTGCCCGCGGAAGCTTGCGTCTGAGTCTGTCTCGCTCCCCTCCACTGCCAGAGGGCACCATTACCACCTCTTGGCAGTGGTCCACTACGTGTCACTGTACCAACCAACAGCGGGCACCAGAGCCCAGTGTGTGCTTGCCAGAAGCCTCCTCTTCGCGTGTGCTAGGCAGGTGTGTGCTGAAGGCGTGTAGGCAGGGCTACACCGACATGGCTGTGCAGCATTTAGCAGAACCAGCTGCAGGGAGCCCAGCGGTCCATGCAGAGGGAAACCTACATTGTTCTTCTTCCGCTGCAACTCCAGAGAAGTCCGCAGCTCCGTCATCTCCTGCTCCAGGTCCGACACCTGTCCCTCCTTTGCTGCCAGCCTGGGGAGGGATAAGGACAGGGGTCACACAGGCAGCAGACAAGCTCACAGGCATCCCGCAAACTACCACGTGGAGAGTGTCTCCATGTAAGGCAGGAGGGCAAGGGGACTGAGCACTGGTACTTACAAGGCCAGCAGCTCCTGGCTTGGGCCCTCGGCCTTCACCACCTGTGGAGACAGACACACGAGGTCACTTCTGGCACATGGACCTTCAGGCAATTATCACCACTAATTATTTCCATGGGAACCTGCCTTGAATAAACACAGTTTAACAAAATATTTTTACTGAACCAAGGCACTTTAACCACTTTGCTGGGCCCCTCCCTGGTTAGCAACCTCACTGGTTCCAGGCCCAAATGCTCAAAACCTTTAAACAAGCT
The DNA here is from genome assembly GCA_011763525.2 of Mormyrus iriodes. Classification (NCBI taxonomy): domain Eukaryota; kingdom Metazoa; phylum Chordata; class Actinopteri; order Osteoglossiformes; family Mormyridae; genus Mormyrus; species Mormyrus iriodes. The sequence continues at coordinate 2,313,260 of JAAGVU020000025.1, forward strand.
AGCTTCCAAATGTTTAGCTAACATAGCAATAATAATACTCTAATTACTCGCTTAGAGACACTAAATAGCACTTAAGTACCTGCTGGTTATCCACCTTGGCCTTTAGGACCATACATTCCTCCTGCAGTACCTGCAAAGCCAAAGGGAAAAGGTCAGAAGTCAGAGTAGGCCAGGCTGCACCTCCCACCCTACGCGCGGTCCTTTGGTCCATCTGGGCAGCCAGGCCTCACCTGGACTTGCTGCTCCTTGTCAGCAGCCTTCCTGGTGCCTGCCTCCAGGGCCCTCTGCATGGCCTGCACCTCCTCATCTCTGGCAGCCAGCCTAGGGGATGAAGAGAGTAAAGTGGCTTCATAGAGTCTTGGCTTCCAAGAATTACGCAAACGCAGGCTATTCTGGGGAGCTCACACTTTAACCTGGACCTCTATCACAAGCCATCCTTCCAAGCCAATCTAGACCAACCACAAGGGCACACAATTTTCTTAACATACAGGTGGCCACACACTGCTGGTAAACCACTCCAGGCTCAGCGTGGGCTGCCTGAGGCCACGGCAAATAGCTACACCTACTGAACTCCTGACTAATGTCTCAAAAATCTCACAGCAAATGGAGGATTGGTTCTTAACCACACAAATAAAACAACAATCCCACGGATGTTATGATGAGTGTCTGAGAAGCCAACAGATCAGGAGAGCTCACAGCGCCTGCAGCTCCTGCAGTCTTGTGCTGGAAGCTTCTGCCTCCGCAGCCTCCTGTCGCCTGGCGAGGTCCACCTCTGCTGTCAGGGACTTCACCTGCTTCTCCAGCCCCTGCAGAAATAAAGGGAGGAGGCGAGGAGAACGAGTCGGTATGAGGTCGATTAGCTGTTTAATGCACAGCACCGGGGCTCAGAGAGCACAGCTAATGTGAAACATACACGCACCTGCGTTACACTTTCCTTTTCTAGCACATTCTCTAACTCTGCCTGCAGCTTCCCCTCCAATATTTTCATCCTCTCATCCTTCTCTCGGACCCTGTGGAGGGGAAAAGATGCGAAGCTAGGATAAGGTGAGAGCCGGAGGTAGACAGCGACATTTACTTGAGTAATAGTAATAACAATAACAATAACAGGTACTTTATTGGTCCCCATGGGGAGGTTGTCAATGCCTCCCCCAACTTGCTCTCTGTAGGTGATAGCAAGCCGGCCACGAGGGTCAGCCGCCTGTTGGGGCACCAAGCAAGCTGGGGGTTAAGGGCCTCGCTCAAGGGCCCCCAGACGTGCCGAGGCCAGGCTCAAACCGGCGACCTTCCGATCACAGGCACAGAGGCTTAGTCCACTGAGCCACACGCTCTCCCTGTACTGTACATAAGTACATTTTTCGATAATCTGTACATTACTTGTGCATCATTTTTTTTTCTTCATTTGAAAGATCAATATTGTACTTTTGACTCCACTACATTCCTATGAAGGTTCTTGTTACTCATTGCTTTGAAGCATAGCTGTGAAGTCAGCAGACAAATTCTTTTCTGATATGTGACAGGCCATATTGTGTGTGTCGTAGGAGAAAAACCAGTCACAGCAAACTCTTCCTACACTGTCAGTCAAGCTGCTCTTGGGAAGTTTAAGCAGGTGGTATATATCTGGACTGGTTGTTTTACTTATTTTCTCAGGAAGTTGCATCTACAGCAATTCCTCTGTCTGACGGATGCACGCGCACACACACAAGGTATCTGTCTCTGTAGGGATTCTCGATTCATTTCTATTGGCATAATCCTAATCCCAAAAATGATAACCTTAACCCTAACCCAGTTGTTACCTTAGCCACCAGTAACCAAACAAAATGCAAGACTTTTGGCATTTTTGTTTTTTTTGATTGCAGTTACAGATTTTATTTTATTTTTATAAAATTGAGTTTCCTCTTGTGGGGCTGAAAATTGTCCCCGTGTTGTCGGAATAACCAAGTTAAGTGGTTTTTGTCACATTGAGGGTAACACTACCATAAAGTTTTGTGCGGGTGGGGGTGTTGTAAAAAAAAAAATAAACAATGGGTGTCCCTTTGTAAATTCAATTGTGTTTCTATCAGCATCGTGGCATATTCCACAAGCTTTTTATTTTACAGGTTCTACAAGCAAGGCAATGCATTAAATAGGCTGTTTCAGAGTCATTAGGTTCTATAAATGCATTGTGGCAACAACACAACAATGCGTTGACATTAAAAATAAAATGTACTTGTGATTACTTAAGTATTTTTACAATCAATTACTCTAGTACTTTAACTCGAGTAAAAATCTGACAATTTTCACTTGTATTGGAGTAATGTTTAACCAGAACTGTGTATACTTTGAAGTAATGGAGTTGTGTACTTAGTCCACCTCTGCTGAGAATGGACCCTAAAGGGATACAGCTTCAGATGGCAGCCTAATCAAGCAGACAGTTTGCTACAATTCTACACATTCATATATGAAACCCACTAAATTTAGTGATCCCCACCCCCTCCACAGGAAGCTATATCTGAGGCCACAATCACCCAGTTAGTTATGTTGATACTTGACGCCATGCCAGCGACTAGGGCTATACTCAGATTAAAACACCAAAAAGGTAAAAACTTCTTTAACTGTAAAATGTTACGAACAGTTAAAACAATCTAAATAAGACGCTTACGATTAGCTTTCAATAATAAAAAAATAAATAAAAATCTAGAAAAGCCTCTGGCAAGACTTTACTAAAGACCTCTTCTAAAGAGTCATTAAAATGGTAACTCTGCCTGAGGGACAATGGAACGTCTTTAACAGCTAAAGGAGTGTAACATATAGGAGACAGGCGGATCTTTACCTGTAGGAAAACATGTGAGTCAGCCTGGTATGGCCCATGCGACACCTTGTGTAGAGGACCTGCTCCAAACTTTTTCAGTTAAATTTTGTCAGCTTTCCAATAATTGGACTGATTTCATAACGTTTATTAGCATTTTCATCTCATTCATCTTACAGAATCGGTCAGAAAAGCTGCTTCAGATTCTGTATGCCATAGTGTTCCAGAGTTCCAAAACGTGTTGCCGCAGAGCCCAAGCGAAACAGCTCGGATGCGAGAACAGAGCCAGGCCTGGCCGAACAAGTCTCTACATGAAGCAGCGATGAACCCGGTAAAGGAACCCTGCCCTTCAGAAGCTGCTGGCTGTCAGGCAGGCCCTCAGAGCTGTCCTCCATTGACCCATCAGGTCTCAAATGCACACGGTCGTACGGCCCCAGTTCCAAATTTAACAAGCAGCTCTGGGGCCTCATTTAGTCTGTCTGAAGGAGCTCACTACACTAAGCCATGTGGGTGATAGCAACCTTGAACGGCGTTAAGGCGACACTCACGTTCTCTGCAACTCCTCCAGCACAGACTCCGGTGGCGACTGCAGGAAACAGGCCGGAGAGAAGGGCCAGCGTCAGACAGACCATGGAGGAAACATCTGAGAAGCTTGCATTTTGTCCACAGATGCTGGAAGGAAATGACCTAATGTGGTACCTGCTCCCGCTGGTGCTGCTGCAGGGTCTCCACGTCATGCTTCAAAGCTTCATTCTCCTGCTTCAGCTTCTGTTGGGAGAAGGGGGGGGGGGGTGTACTTAAGCCTTGGCACAAAAATAAAAGTGGTCCTTCTAAAATGGCTGAGGTCAAATGGCTATTACTCAGGAATAACTGCAGGATATGATAAGGAGACATTAACTATTAAAGTTAACACCAGGTTAGATTTTTCAGGTTCTTTGTTTTCCTGCAGCTGAATGCCGCATGCAGACCTTCCCTAGGGGCACCCGAGCCAGCCCGACCTCAACGCCTCACCTTCAGGTCCTCCTCCTTATTGGCCACCTCAATCAGACCCATTTCCAGCAACTCTTCCACAGTCTTAATCTTATCGTCCTTCTCCTGTATACTGTAAAGGCATGTGTGCATTAAGAAAATTAGCAGGACAGGCCATGGGGTTTCACACTAAGATGGCAACGTGATCAGGAGTAATGGGGATGAAAGGGGTCATTGTATGATGGCTGGCACACACCTCTTCTGATATGTGTCCAAGACCAGCTGCGAGGAAGCCTACAGAGAAAAACGACAGGCAGAGAATCAGCAAGGGTGAGCATGATCAATCACAGGGGCTCGGCCCCGAGCGCGTGATCTTCCAGTCCTGACCTGTTCGGATAACTGAGCCTGCATATTCTGCATCTCCGCCTTTTGCGTCAGGATCTCTGTGCGCATGGCCTGGCGGCGAGATGATGGAACGTCAGAAAAGACATTTTTAAAACAAATGTGGGCCTATATTAAAAACACAGGCAATAAGTTCACCATGAGAGTTTTCAACATAAGATTAACATGAACGTGAACCAGAACCTGCAGCCCCCAAAGGCATGTGGCCCACAGCGCCCCCAAAAGCACTCTGTCACACCTGCATTTCCGTCTCCCGGCCAGCCGCGCTGCTCCTCTCTGCATTAAGGGTGTCCTCCAGGCTCTTCCTCTGAAGCTCCTTGTCAGCCAGCCTTATAACCACCACGCACAGAAACACACACACAGACACACAGAATGCTCATTTACATTCTTCTTTCACAGATATGTAACCGTGGGGGACGCTTTAGGAGCCATTTCACTGCTAACTGAATTGGGACGTGACTCACAGCTTCTGAAGTTCGTCAAAGTGGAGAGCAGTGGTGGTCTGGGCAAGGATGAAAAGCCAAATTACAAATGCAGCTACCAAAATCATTTATAACAATAAAAGTTCACATTTTAGCTGCCCTGCAGGCACTGGGCCTCACCTGAGCGCTCAGCTGGCTCTGAAGGTTTTCAATCTGGACCTGCAGTGCTTTGTTTTTAGTCATGAGGTTCTGCACACACAGCAGATGGATGACAGTGAGATGACTGTGTGTTTCTATGCAATGGGCTTCTCCATGTGGGACCCCGAGTGCAGGCCCGCGAGCCCCCGCCACACCCAGCCTGGGCTGCCCCGTACCTGCAGCTGCTCCTGCAGCTGCTCCTGCAGGGAGGTGTCCTGCTGAGCGTGCTGCGACACCTCCAGCAGCTGAACCAGCCGCTGCTCCACCTGCTCCTTGGACACGATCATGTCGGTCAGGCTGCTACGCAGCGTCTGGATCTCCTTGTTCTTGCTGCTCATCTCAGACTCGGCTGCCAGCAGTTGGTTCTGCAGCTCTGTGGTAACACTTGTGTTCAGCCCCTGACACCTCTGAGCACTGACCAGTGGTACTCCGCTTGCCCATGGGCGGAAAGGATCAGGCAGATCTTTCTAATTACATGTATTCAAAAAAATTCAGTACATCATAATGAACACGTACACAAACTAATAAAAAGGTTTAAACCATCGATACGAAGATTATTTCAGCCATGCAAGGATCCTGAAATAATGTTTCTTTTCGGCTGCTGGGGGCACATGGTGCCTACATGACAGGGTGGGGAGGGGCACTGTTCACCTTGCTTGTTGGCCTGCAGTTTCTCCCTGTCGGCATTGACACTGTGCAGGAAGCCTTGGACCTCCTCCCATCGGCGCTTGGCCTCCTGCAGCTGAGCCTGGCGGGAGGGGGTGGTCAACAAAAACAGAGTGACAGGAAGTGCTTATAAAAGAACTCTTCCGGTCACATCTAGCAGTATACACACAACCTTGGTTCCCATCCACACCCAGCAACCAAAAAGGACAAAAACATACACGCTTCCCACCCCCCCGGGTGTGCTGTGGATGAATGGAGGCCCCCAGGTCGCCTTCCTACCTCCAGCTGAGAGACGTTCTGTTTGTATCCCACCTCCAGGCTCTTTCGCTGTCGTTCCTCCTGCTGCTGTTTGCCATTGGCCTCCGACAGCTCCTTCATCAGACGCGCACACTCTCCGCGCAGCTGGTTCAGCTCCGATGACTGCCTGGTGGGAGGCGTGGGTGGGGGCGTCGTCAACATGGGAGCTGCTATGGTTTGCTGGGTCGCGAGGCGACGCGTATGGGTGAGCTTGTGTGACTCCTCCAATTCAATGCTATGCACATGATCCTCACAGCAAACCCCCATCAGGGGCCACCAGCACTGCCGGTCACACCAGCCGGGGCAGGATATCCGGGAAACACGATACTCACAGGGAAACCCAATGCTGACCGATCAAACACTCTGACGCAGCCTCTCCTAGGACAGCTGGTAGGGTTAGGGCCGTTATGTTTGTACAATGACCAGTGCTTAGTGCCCTGCACTTTCCTCACTGCAGAATGTAATAGAACTACTGCCCTTCCAGGTGGCCGTTTGGCAGTGTGTGCGTGTGTAACTCACTTGCTTTCTCCGGTACTAACAGCATCCCTCAGAATATTGTTCTCCTGCTGGAGACGGGCGATCTGGCCTTCCAGCTGCTCCCGAGCCTGCTGGTACTAACAGGAAGAGCAGAGGCCGAGACGTGAGCACTCACACGTTCCAAACTGGCCGTCTGGGTACCCCGGCTGTGGGCAGGGCTCTGCCCCGGCCTCACCTTCATCTGGTAGCTGGCTTGTATGACGTTCTGCTGCTCCTCCAGGGCTCCACGCTGCTCCCGCAGCACGGCTTCCACCCGAGCGGTCTTCTGCTTCTCTGCCTGCAGCTCCTGGGGGAGAGAGGGCCGCAGAGTCAGTGTCACCATCAGACTTTACTATGCATCGCCAAGAGACAGAAATACACAAAGAAAAGGACAGGTTACACTCAGAAATGCAGGTAAGACAAAGGGGAGGCCAGCAAGCAGCAGGCAGATTGCATTTCCAGGAGACTGCACTGCAATGGGGGCTCGGCTTCTCATTCTTTTCTCATGTACAGTTAGGCAAAAGAGCTTCCTGTAGGAAAAGGTGCAAGGGGGAAGCCCGGGAAGGCAGGGGGCACAGAGACGAGGGGAGGCACCAAGGAAGCCCCATGTCTTGGGTTACAGCCACCCCAGATGCCCTCTGGCAAGAGGCACAGGAGGTGACAAAATCAATTTCTCCTGTACTGGACTCAGTTCGGCCTTCTACAGAGATTCAGGTTACAGGCGTGAGAACCTGGAGGCAGACGGGCGGCCGGCATGTGTGTGGATCAGAACCCAAGCAGACGCTAAGGGGGCTGGGGGATAGCACTGGCATTGCTAACAGCATCGCGAATGGATTTGCTCAGCTTGTTCATCCTGCTCGATTTATCCCCAATAGGAACATGCCCACTTCATGGGGGGGGGGGAGGTGTGTGACTCGGCACCCCCTTTAAGACTACTGCTGGTCTTTGCCAAGTGATACATGACACCCCCCCTCCTTCCGCCACCTCACATCTATTAGTCTGGGATCAGGCTGCCCCCCCACGACCCTGACAGCCCACCCACACTAATACCTTGCAGAAAATAACACATGACATGGGGCTGGGTGGGAACAGAAAGAGCTTAGGTGACAGCATCCATCATAAAACACATTGCAGCTTTTTACTGAAATCCCTACAGCAAAGGGATGTGGGCCTGCATCTCCTGGGTCAGCAAGCCTACCTGGTTCAGCTGCTTCACCTTCTCCTTGGCGATGGAGGCCTCCTCCTGCAGAGTGTTGAGCATCCGCTCCTTCTCCTGGAGCTTCTGGGCAGAGGGCTCAGGCTTGGCCGTGGACTGGAATGGTGCAGAGGGAAGGGTGGGGGTGCAGGTCAGAGAGCCACTTTAGCTAAAAGTTTCTGCCAAGTCAATAAAAATTTGATACTTTTAAATAATTCAGTTCCAAATGGAAGCAAACACACCATTATAAGGGTGTTAAACCTGACCGTTTCACAGCCCCATTTCTCCAATCTGTCCCCCCCAGGCCATCGGCCCACTCACCCGGTGCCAGGCGTCTAGGGCCGAGGGGTTCTTCTCCCTTAGCACTGTTGCCACGCTCACGGCATCCTCCTCCGACAGGACCAGGCTGCGCAGCCCCGCGAGGAACTCCCTCAGCCTCACCTCAGAGTTCTCTGCACACAGGGAAGCACCTGTCGCACGAGTATACGCTCCCGCCACAGGCAAGCCGCCCAGGCCCGTGAGCAGCACCCCCCAAACCTACCCTTGTTCGCCTCATTCTTCATCTTCTTGGCGCTGACCTTGGGGGGAACATCCTCGAGGTGACCCTTCTGGGGGTTGGTGTGGGCTGTGGGCTCCCTGTCTACAGCGACGTGGGTCTGCTCCGGTGGGGCTGTAACTAATCAGTCACACATTCAGTCTTACACAGAGAAGACTGGCTCTTCTTCCACAGTGGTCAGAATACTAAAGTACACAAGCACAGGCAGCCAGGCAGAGACACACAGTCAGCTCTAAGCCCTCATACAGCATAGCAAACTAACAAGGACTGGAGGCCATGTGGCATCCTCACACGTGTCACACTCTGTTCCACTCGAAAATCAACAGCATGCATCTTCTGGGCGCCCACACCGTACCAGGCTCAGTCTTCTGCTTCTTGGCAGAGTTCTTCTTTTTGCCGCCGCCAGTGGTAGTAGTAGTTGTACTGATGCTAGTAGAAGTTGTAGTTGTGATGGTTGCACTGGGAGAGGCAGCCCCGGTACTGGGGTTAGGAGCAGCATTTTCCTGGACTCTGACTTCGGCGCTTACAGGAACCTCTTTCTTGAGCGGAGCAGAGGCCTGCTCCACTTTGACCTCCAGGTGAAGCTCGTCTGCAGGAGAGCAGACAGGAGAGTTTGCCACATGGAACAAGCACACCAACAAACGTACGGAAATCTGAGCGCGCGCCCCTGCTATTACGCAGCAGAAACACCGGCTACCACGAGACCCGTGCGAGGGACCCACATGAAGGTCACTTTGTAAACCGTGACCTGACTGTAATGCTCTTGTTTATTGGCCCCAGAGGCTCTTCCCCCAGCCAGTCTGGCATGCGCTTCACATGAGGGGATGACGGGGTCAGATTTACGAGCCTATGCCGTCTGCCTCGGATACTAATGGGACTCATTTGCACAGCGCAAACCGCGGTGCCTGCTTAGGCGCTGCTAAAGCCACACCGAGCCGCTCACCAGCCTCACTCTTCTGCTTCTTCTGGGAGCCCTTCTTCTTGCCCACAGGCTCGGGTGGAGGGGGACTGGGCTGCTTGCTGACGGCGAGGGTCGGCTCACTCTTGCGTGGGGTGGCCTTTGAGCCGTTCACCTCACGGGTGGGCACTTGCTCCTCAGAAACGTGAGGGGTGGCAGCCCGGGTGGTGACCGCCACCTGCTGCTGCTTCTTTTCCTTTTTTTTCCTTTCCCGTAGCCCTGGGGGTGGCTCCACAGGGGCTGGGGTGGGGGTGGGGATGGGGACGGACACAACCTGGGCTGGCTCCTCCTCTTCAGGGGGTGGGCTAGCCACCACATCGGTCAAATCAAGCTCCCGGTGGTCCTCTTCCGACTCGCCTCCCCCGCCGCCGCTGCCCCCTCCCCCAACCTCCTTCTTTTTGCTCTTCTTCTTCTCGCCCTTCTTGCGAGCGTCGGGCTTGATGGTCGCCGGCCGTAGATCACGCTTTTGCCGGGCCAGAACCTCATCGTACGAGGTCTCTTTCATGAAGAGCCAGAAGAAGAGAAACATGAGCGCGATCACCAGGGAAGGGGCCAGGATGAGCAGGTACTGAGAGTCGTAGAGGTCCATCATCATCCTAGAGGGAGAGAACGGCGAACGTTTAGTGTGGTGCGGACGCGGCCACAAAACGCAACTAGTGTGCAAAACCTGCTCTACATCAGACAGGGAAAAGAGCATTTCATACCAACACGGCTACACAGCACCTTCTGTAGTTTTCATGCATCCAACAGGAAAAATTATTTTCAGGAAGCTTCTCTTTTCTTGTGCTCTGATTATATAATACTGCAGCTTATCGTACTTCTTATCATTGTATGTTACACAGTGCACAAAACCATATACAAATACTAGAACTAAATACAAATTCTATTTTAAAAATATTAAATAAAATTTACCCTCCCCTCTAGACTAAATCCTCACAGCACCATGGCTGCTAAATTCTTCTTGATATTCAGATCCGAAAAAAGTAATACATTTTAAAAACCATAAATTGGTGATTGATTCATGAGTTTCCACAAGCGAAATACTGACGCCATTCAGTGCTCGATGGTTCAAAGTCCACAAGCACCAGCTGTGATTTATTAAAGAGCCAAGCCTTGATGCCAGTGGCAGGTTTCCTGAGCATGAGGTCAGCGGTGAGGTCTAAAACAGACCCAGCCCTATATTAAGCCATGGTAACGTGCATGTAAACAGCAGCCTTTATAGGACCAATGGGACAACTCCAACACAGGACCCACAATCAAATACAGTAATAATTACTAACAAAGCCTATTATTAACAAGGTCTTCATCCCACGCATTACATCAGCACGCAGGCTTGTCACCATTTCCCATACTCCCCCCATTTGAGGTGAGACGTTCATGGTACCAACACACCATTCTGGACTGTTAACATTATGGTGGTGGTGGGGGGGTAATCATGACACTGGCTACTTTATTTCCCACTAAGCTTCCCCAGAACTGAGGACATGAGCCCTGAGGCAGTACGTACCACCAGTGGTTCACAAGGAATATCATTCATATTAACTATAAATGCAATCTGGGCAAGTAAAGTGCCTTTTAAGAGGAGTGTCTGTATCAGGGGTGCATCAATAATACAAATCCAGGACCAGACTGCCACAGACTGCAGGTGGGATTCATCAAGCAAGCCCTTTGAATTAGATATATTTGTTGGAGGCATGGAGTGAACAGAGTGCTGCAGAGTAACTAGTCGGAATGGAACCCTCCTAAAGGAGCCGCCATACAACCAAAAGCTAGGCCTCGAATCCGGGACACATACTGACCCATATGCCACTCGGGAGGCCTCACCAAGCCAAATTCGAACAGCAAAAAAAAGGTAAACAAACTACTAAAAATGATTTAAGCTGCAGCAGGAAGGCCTGCTGTCCAAATGACATCAGTACAAAGGTGGACACAGGCTAGTGGCCATGGAAGAGTGCATACGCAGCATTGGCACTTAAAAAGCCCTGATGGATGGCTCACCTCCAAACAGTGCAGTCTGTCCCGAGTTTGACAGCCTGCCACTGGAAGGGCACGTGACAAGGGAGCGGCCAAAGTCCCAGCGTGGATGGGAAACACAGGCGTGTCAGAATGACGTGGGCCCACCCCACTGCTCTCCATGCTTCGCTGCCCTGATCCAATTAGACTATGTGCTGAATGCAGTAATCTGGGCTTGCCGGTTGCCCTGCGGCTAAATGCCTTCCTTTTCTCACAGGGTGTGGCGGCATAAAGCATGTTCACGTCTGGGGGCAGAGGTGGGGTCACAGAAGGCAGAGTTCCCTGGCTCCCCTGAACAAACCTACCACTTCTCTCACTGTTGTGTTGTCTTCAATTTGACCATTCACACAAGTCCTCCTGCTAACCAGGTCTCAGTCAGGCCTCAGTAAGTTCCAGGGCAGAGAGCAATACAAGGACCCCCTGCAGTCCCAAGGCCTGTGGTCTAAGCCACCCAGAAATCCAAAGGGTACCATTCTAACCTCAACACAGGGGGGCTGTGCGAGGGGCAAAAATATGTGGTAAATATTACCCTGCACTCTGGCTGCAGTTCCATACCCAGCTCCCCCAGTTTACTTGGCAGCAGGCAGGGTAAGAAGCCCTAAGCAGACAATGATGGCACTTGTCTTGCTGACCACTCTGTTATTTCCTCTCAACAGAAACTAAATTAGAAATAAACTGTAAGGAAGTGCTAAACAGTCTCACTACGGCGTAGAACCACCAAGTTTGAGTTTTAAAAAAATTAATAAATAAATAAATCAACCAGGACTGAGACAGAGATCTTCACTAAATTGCTCAAGGTTAAAGTTCTACCTGTAAAAGCAGGCTACAATAACATTTGGAACCTTAAATAAAACTTTGAAACTTGAAACTTTATTCTGTCACACACACAATTATACTGAGTACAATGTGCAGTGAAATGCATGGTTACCTAACTCCAGACTATGTGGGGGGGGACATAAGTTTGAGAGAAGACAAAAACACCGTGTATTACAGACAATAGACATTAAATATAATCAAAATATCTATAGTGTGCAAAATCAGCAGTAAGTGGAGGTAGTGAAAGTTAGTATTTATAGGAGTATTCAGTATTTATACGAGTATCATTTGTGTGAGTTAAGTAGGCTGTAGCGTATATTGGTGTGCAGAACATGAAACAGCACCGTAAACTTCAGGTCCAGTTTCTTAACATATACAACATACAGGGGAGGCAGAATCTGCCCTCACAGCCTATCGTACAACACTGGTTTTAAGCAGATTAACAATGATAATACTTTTGAGAATCATTTTCATAGAAGTCATCCTCAGAATGAAGTCTCAATCCTCAAATTACCTTCCTATTAATAGTAGCAGTGCACCGATATGGATCGATACCAATATATTTTTGTCTTCATTTTTTCTTGTCTGATATCGTAGATACCGATAGGCTCTGAGCCAGCTGATGGAGGTGATGCTGGTTGATGAAACTTGCCAGCACAGATTAATGGAATGATTTTTTTAATTCTGTGGAAAACAAATGATCGATCTGTGGGCCAGATTTAACAATTTAAAAACATCAAGGGTCATATAAAACCATCTTGAGGGCAGTTATTTGAAACCTCAAGCTGGCGAATGAGCTAATGAAATCCCTCACTCTCTACTATAGAAACTGGCTGATGGTCCAATGCAATGATTTCCATTCTTTTAGCAATCATGTCTTAAGCTTTGGTACTGCTGACTTTGAATATTAAGAAAGTCTAAATAATCTGTTGGCAATATCAGCCAAGATTAACACATCGGACTGATGCCAAATGCCATCTTGACTTTTTTAACGAATATGGGCTGATTCAGATGTGTTATATAATATATTGTGGATCTCTAAATAGTAACAAACAACAACGGAGAACTCAAAATTCTTGGCTATCAGAGATGCATCCTTCTTTCCTTCGTAACACTCACAGGAAGGAACTCCTGTCATAAAAGCTGCCTCATTGTAGTGTGCCCCCCCCCAGAGACAACACGGGGTTCCGAATAAACACTGGGCACATTGTTGCTGTTTAGTTACTGTAGGCCTTATGCAAACCTTCCTACCCTAAAGCACGGCATCACACATCCAGGGCAGAAAATGCTTCTCAAAGTCGGCGCCATGTCACTCCAGCAGCTTCCCCATTTTGCAACACATCCTAAGATCACACGCACACACCACACATACACACTTTCAATTCCGTTTTACCACTTACATGGAAAAACAGAAATGTAAATTTGTATGACACCTTGAACAGGAGTGTGGTTGATGGCAAGCTGTTCAGTGTCACTTCTTATAAAAAAAAAAAAAAAAAAAGTTACAAAAGGCGGGGCTTGGAGAAACGAGGAGAACTAATGCAAAACCTTTCTGGTAACCTCATATGGCATATGCAGACACACACAGAATGTGTATGGATGCCATCCCAGTAATGCCAGGGAGCATTTCCGTGGCACTGCCCGCTTATGGAAATTAGTCCCCATACAAAGGACACTCGGGCGACTGGTTCCGCGGAATCTAGCTAGGGTTTGGCTCAGCCCCAGGCACCTTAACAGAAATGCCTCAAAACGGGGCCTAAGGAAAGAAAATGGAATGTCAAAGCCTTTGCAGCACCCTCTGCTAATATCACCCTCACCAACATATCCCAGAGGTAACCCAGAAAGCAAGAAACTATTGCAATGTTTCCCAACCCAATCTACAGGAACCCCCAGACAGTCCACGCTGGATTGGCTCCTAGCTCCCTGCCAGATTGTCCACATTTTTGGTCACTGTAGGGAGCAAAAACGTGGACTGTCAGGGAGTCACTGAGGACTGTGCTGGGAAGCACTGGACTATAGGCTACTTCAGAGACATTCCACACCAAAAGCTTTGGGGTTGATCCAGCTGCTCACCTGCTACACACCCAAGCTTCAAAATCTTCACCCAAACCTCTAATAACAGAACCCTGAGTCATAAGTGAGGATAATGCCAAGATCCCATTTTTTTCCCCACTTAAGACCCAGCCTATTGTCACAGGTATAATGGATTTTACTAATACTTAGGGCCTGTGTCACAATGCTGAAATCAATGATTATAACCCTGGGGTTGCTTATTAGGCAATAGGACAATATCACAGCATCAGACATCAATGGTGAGCAACTACGTTCACAGTCACGGAGTATAAGTGGAAAGGACTTCTGCATCTTGACCAGACCGACATCTGTTTACTGATTAAGCCTCCAGATAAAAACTATTTTGCCGAACCACACCTAAGTGCCACCTGAAATGCGTTCCATGCCTGCAGATGCACAGCTGAACCGACTATACTGGTTTAAAGAAATCATTTGATTTAACTGGTTTTCCATCCAGGGTGTTCCTCTACCTTCCTCCCAATGCTACCTGAGATGGGCTCAAGTTCCCCCTCACCACCCTCTTTCAATGGAGGTTAATATTAAGTGTACAAAAAGTAGTGGGAAAGGGGCAAATTTTAGGAGCTTATCCATTATATCTATGGCTAGCCAGGTTAATACCAGGTGCAGTTTAATGGTGTGCGGGCGGTTGAACGTGAGCCTAAAGATGATAAACTATCCTTACTGACATAACCAAACAACAAACCTGGAGAAGGTGGTGGTGGGGGGGGGGAGGGTCAGCATTCTCACACAAGCATGCTGTAAATCTCCCATTTCAAAAATAACAGGGACAGGAACCACACATTGGCCAGGTTTTACAATCATTTTAAATTTGTTTCTATCGTTTACACAATACTGTACTGTGTACAGCTTGTAAGGAAGGTCAAAACTCCACAAGATGCCAGCCGCCTGAGACAGTCCCACCAATTCAGACCAAAAGATGTTAGGGCAGTGACGTGACTCCAGCCCACTGGCCTGCTCGACACACATGCAAGTACTTGCTTTAAGACACCAAAAGGAGGAAGCAGGCAGGGCCATGTGGGAGATCGAGGAACAGGGCAGCTGACTGCACCTTGGATTATTTAGTCAAAACACTAACAAGGCAATAATAATAATAATAATAATAATAATAAATAAACAAGGCAAAAAAATACTCGCAGAAAACGCACTTTGAACTTGCTTAAGTGAACAGCGAAAGGGTTATAAATCCCATCCCCTCTGTGTTTGAGTGGTGACAGCCATTTGAAAAGTAAATCAAGGAGACAATTCAACCCTTCTGTACTATTCAGTGGTCAAATGGGATTAAAATTTGTTTATGACAGGTGAGTCCAGGGTAAAGGACAATCGTGGGCATCTGACTCTGCCAGGGGAAGGAAATGCAGAAATCCCAAAGTACTATTCTGCACTGTGCTGATTAAATGAATAGGAGCATTGTCTGTTAAAAGTCTGATCGATTGAGTCTCTACTGCAAAGGCTGCAACGCCAGGGTCCTCAGGTATAAGCATGCAGGTGCCAGCGGTCAAATTCTTCCAATACGTCTACACATGCTATGGTTGCTGAGGAAACCAAATCACTACAAGGTGTTGTCCAAAACTAAGCACGCACATCAACGGAATTCCCAGGAAAGCGGAAGGAACGGCACTTTACTTTATTAATAGGATATTAATCACTGCCACGATCCGCACTCCATTCTTCGTCTTCAACGTGGGGGGAGGGGGTGAATAATAAAAAAAGGTTAAATCCCATATCGACACACAAATCCAAACTCCCGTGCATTTAATCAAAAGTATTCTAGCGTGGTGGTTTCGGAGAACATACCATCACAAAAAACCATTTGTCTGTTCGTCCACAAACTGTCTCTCTCCAGAATTCAAAAGCATTGTTCGAGGGCGGAGGAGTTCACGAAATTGCTCTTACCACTGCCGGTTAACCAAGCGTCATTAAACATGTCACCACAGCACCGACGGTCAATGGGAAACGATACCAAAACTGTCAACGCATTTTGCCTTTCTGCCCTCCTTCGAAAAAACGTCAAGCATGTGCTATCCCGAAGCCACAGTCTCATAATACATTCAGGTTAATCAATTATTAATTATGGTGGAGCGGCATGCGATCTCTCTCCTTTTAATTATTAGAAATACAACACAGGACGAAGGTATCTGGCTGTTTCAAGCAGACCTACCAGGACGCAGACTGATTACTGCACTAAACCTGATGTAGCTGGCGTAGAGGGGCAGGCCAGAAGGGTACCACAGGCACTCCGCCCAGGTTCTCATTAAGGCGATAAGCTGTCCGGCCTGCATCGGCTCCCCGTGGAAAGCAGCGCCCCACTCCAGACCCACCCTTTATCTAAATACGCACAAGGCCGCAGGGCCGGATAGCCGGCTAACCACGAGGGCGGCGAGCACGCCGCTCCTGGTTTCACCTTTCATTTTGATACTTGGCCTTCTTGACCGATTTCAAGCGACGATTTCGTCAGACTGATTATGCTTGTTATTAGACCCGTCAGCCAATATGTTGGAGGACAAGGTGCGTTTTAAATTTTTGTGCTGACAATGGTAAAAGTGGCCCTATGGCCCCAGCGGTGTAGTATTTCTTTAAAAGTCGGAGAAGCTGCCCAGAAAGCTTAACCAAAATGGGCTTTGTCATATTGACGACAGTACCCTTAAGGCGTCTCGACGGACCATCCGCTGTCTGCAAAACTGTGTCCATTCCCAAGAAAAACTCATGGCGGAGCCTGAGTAAACCGGGTCAGTTCCTTTTTCAAACGTCAAATGTGACTCGAAAATGAGTTCTGTAGTCTACAACAATTATTTTAACAAAGACACATTTAGAGACAATATCTATGATGTAAGTTATTCGCATGCTATTTAGATCCATCATGAGACGATCAAATGCGACAAGAACACCGAGATTAATGACACATCATAAATCCCAAATAAGCAGCTACATGCCTTAGAGCACCTTAACAGCGTACACCCAGCACATACAGGCAGGCCTTCCCAGGGTATGGAGCCCCCGCCTCTCCTGAAATCTCAGACCCACGCTTGCCAGCCGGTTTACCGGCAGTCCGTATGGAACAGGCCCCGGACTCACCACTGACTCAGCGATACAGCTTCCCTAATTCTCAACGGTTCAGTGAGTCAAAGGAGACACTCTAGCTCCGCGTACCTCAGACAGTGTCGGTGATAGTGAGGAGGAGAGATGAAGCGATGTAGTCCCAAGACCAGCGTGTATCCCTACACCTTCCCGACGGCAGCTCTCGGCCGCTTCTGCGCCGCTTCGACTCGTTTCGGTTTCGCGGGGGCGGAGCAAAGCGCTTCTCGAGATACCGCGAGGACTCCTCGCCACCCCTTTAGCGGATTCGTAGTCATTAGCACTGCGTAACGTGCAGTGCTACTCGTATCGCTTATGGAAATATACAAACACAAGACCGGTATTTCTACAGATCTGAATGTCGGCTCTATAAATGCTGCTATCTAAATGTTTGTTCGTCTTTTGCAGTGTGGTGGAACAAAAACCATTTTGTTCATTTGATGACTAACCAATAAACTGAGCCTAAAGTGTACGTTACAGAAAACCGGCAGTGAATAGTTGTCTACATCACTCCCAGGATAGACTGATATTTAAACATGCCTAGTTTAATTGAGCCTGCCAGTGGATGTGTGAACAAAGCAACACAACTCTGAGCACAGAAGACACTGAAGCTTAGGAAGCCTCAAGCCAATAAGAAAATCTATTACAGGAGTCAAATCATAGCTATATCAACATCAGTCACATCTGATCTAATGGAATACAGGAATGCATATAAAGGTAACAATGCCTTGGCCTGTTGTGGCCTGTTGGGGGAGGGGAGGCAGTCTTTCAGTATTAATTACGGACACCCTGCCATTATTAACCTTTATCTTTCTCTATGCACCCCTGACAGCTGGCACATAGATTCATTCCCAGCTCCTCCCTGTCCTTCCTCTGGGGTCATTGCTCTGTGTCCATGGACACCGTCTCCTCGGCAACCTGCAGCTCAGCCTCGTATTGCCGCTTCAGGTCCTTCAGGTAAATGCGCAGACTGTCAGAATCCAGTCTGGAGTTTCTGGCAGTTTGCAGGAGGCGGGTGGCCAGGCGGTAGACTGCCCGCTGGCACAGAGCCTCTGGGTCACTGTGCTGTTTGGCCTGGAAGTGGCAGAGGGAAACCACAGGACAAAGCTATGATACCGATACAAAAGAATGATATTACGAAATTCACTGCTTAAAGACAGCAGTAAATTTATCTTAAAAGGAACGGCAGTGAAGCAATGCTTCAGATTCCAGTATACTTGCCTCTTGAGGAAATGACGTAGCTATGGTACCCAAGAATGTGTGCTGGTACTGTTGCCTCAGTTATTACATATTTAATGGTATTTTTTTCATCAGTATGGTTGCACCGTATATGTTTACACTATTTTCCAGGAGACAGCAGGGTTTGCCCCAGCACTTCAATTACACTTCAACGTCACACAAAGGTATTAAGTATTACTACTCATGTATGTCTATTGATACTGTAATTATTTCAATGCTTAACTAATACTTTTATCCTGGATAATCTAGGGTGTTATCATTTTACCACAGGACATTTTTAAAGGTGCCACAGTGGCTGGCATAGTGGCCTAGGATTTCCAGGGTTCAGATTGAGATTACGTATATTATTCTAGACGAAATTGCTTAATCGGTTTGGCGTTTGATTCCCACCTGGCTTTGTGTTGTTGCAAGTTCCCTCTATGTTGTAACCACTTCAAAAGCGTATGATACAAGTAGATGGATTGGTGTTACTATATTGCCTATAGTATGTGTGCATGTGCGTGAAAGCCCTGAGATAGGACAGGATTCAGGCTCACACTCAAGCGTGCATTCGATAAGTAGTAATAGAAAATGGATGGGATGGACTATTGGATATTTTCACCATGACTATTTAGGAAATGCAGTACACAACTTAGAGCACCTGTAGGGCTGCACAATACTTGAAAGATTTCAAATACCGTGATGCGAATTTTTTGTGAAAAATATTGCGATCAATGAAACTGTAAACTACTGTACAGCCAAACAGAACTTATCTACCAACGGATTCTGTCCAATAAATTGGTGGTGTTGCAGTGAGCTGTGCCAACAGACACAAAGCAGTGCCGACAAATCATTTGCTAATATCCAATATTATATTTATATATCCAGTCTCTATGGAATCCAAAATCATTCTATACAGCAGAAGACAAATGCCTTTTGGTGACCAATTCTTGTTTGCTTTTCTCCTCCTCACTAATTTTTGTTAAATTTCTCACAAACTGCCATACTATGAGTCAGTCAAACAGCAAGAAATGGAGAGCACATGCAGTGCTAATGCAAAAACAGCAGCAGTAGACTTTACACTGATTTTTAACATACCCTTCATAATCTTGAAAAGGAACAATGATGAAAAATGGTTGGGAGAATTAGATACCACCAAAGCCTAATCTCAACCCAGCTAACGATTGCAGTCCCTGCGATGTGACATTTGCATGTGCATAACATGCAATGTTGGTATTAACATTGTACATTGTACAGGCCTACCTGGTAGCAAATTCACAATAAGGTGAAGGTGAAACAGTTTTAAGAGTACTAAAAATTATGGGTGACACTTAAAGCTGCCAACTATAATGCGTTATAAATACCTTCATAAAACATTATAATGGTCGGTATAAGAATTAAAGCATTACAGCATCTTCTATTGACAGTCATAAGGCATTATAGTGTTGATTATAATACTTCATAAGATCCAGTGAAACTCTCATCTATAATGTATTATACTGTAGATGCCTTCATAATGCATTATAATGATCGGCATAATAATTAAGGATGCTTTGCACTGCATTATGTTGATATCTAGTGCATAATAAATGAGCATTTCATAAAGCATTCATAATGCACAATAAACATGGCTATAATGTATTATGCCTTTTTATAAATATTTATATCCATGTTTATGTATCTGGATGCATTTTTGGAAAAGGTGGCTTCTATTATACAGGAAATCGCATATCTAAAGGGTAATCTGGGAAATTAATTGGGAAACATACATACTAAGGCTGTAACAGCATACGTATTCATCGTGTACCGTTTGGTATATCATTTTCAGTAGGAACGCACACTGAGATTAATGTATACATTTGTTGACATAGGAAGAATCTAAATTCATAAATTCAGTCGTGGCCAAAAGTTTTGAGAATGACATAAATATTGGTTTTCACAAAGTTTGCTGCTTCAGTTTTTATGATGGCAATTTGCATACACTCCAGAATGTTATGAAGA
>JAAGVU020000025.1:2333537-2353106 GCA_011763525.2 Mormyrus iriodes
CTTGAAAAAGAAGGGCCAACACTGCAAATATTGACTCTTTGCATAAACTTGATGTAATTGTCAATAAAAGCCTTTGAGATTTATGAAATGCTTGTAATTATACTTCAATACACCACAAAAACAACTGACAAAAAGATCTCAAAAACACTGAAGCAGCAAACTTTGTGGAAACCAGTAATTGTGCCATTCTCAAAACTTTTGGCCACTACTGTAGATGTTCAACACAGAAAACAATATGCTTACTGTGCCTGTGAGTTGGTTATGGCTAATGCTGTTTACATTGAGTCATAATCGGTTTGGGAACATTTTAGTTTCCTAATAAATCACACCAACATTGGAGAAAGAGTAGAGACCAGGGATGGTTGCAATGTTTTTTTTTACATTTTTGCCTATACCCCAAAGCTCTTTTATGGAATTACATTCAAAATTTGATAAGAACTACCTGCATGTGTCTTTCATTAATTGGCACAGGTTTAATCTCTCTATCACAAACAGACAGTGAATGGTTTAACCTCCAACACATGGAGAAATGTTACAATTTATCCCATAACCAGTGATAGTTGCAACACAGCCCTGGGTTAAATGTAACATTATGAATGATGTAAAAAAAATGAGTTATTCTGCATTAGTATGTATGCATATGGGTACATTTGTTAATCACAACTAAAATCAAAGATCATGATAAAACCAAGCAAAATATGGAACTGTGCACCAATTTTAATAACTGAATAATAGTGTGCAATGTTAGTCACCATCAGAATTACAGTGGTGACAGGTGTATTGAACTTTTCCTGCTATACAGGCATGATGGGCCACCATAGACAGTCTATGCCAGGGGTGGGGGATCTAATCCATGGAAAGCCGGTGTGGGTGCGGGTGTTTGGGATAATCTCTCAATCAGCCAATAATAAAACAGTGATTCTCAACTCCAGTCTTGGGGACCCACTGTTATAGGCCGATTGAGAGGTCATCCAAAAAGCCCACACCCACATCAGCTCTCTATGGATCTGGTTCCCCACCCCTGGTCTGTTTCACCTAATTTTCCTTTGACTTTGAAATGTTCCACACACACAATGCAGAAGTTTCCTGGGCTTGAGAAGTGGCCTGGTGGGCAGTTGGAGAAATACAGTTACATAGCCATGAATAGGTTTACCTTGTAGCTAAGAGCAACAATATTAGCAATCACAACTTGAATAAAAGATATTTACATAGGCACATAAAATGATTTAAGTTTGAATAGTGTAAGTACAAAACTTGCAGTGCTATCACAAAAATAAATGAAATAAAAAAAATTACTCTTACCTCAATTTTTTTTTCCTGACAAATCTGAGTGTTACAGGGTGCTCCTTCACATGTGAAATAAAGACTAAACTGAGCATGTGCAAAGTGAATTGTGATTTGTACCTTGTTCCTCATTTGAGAAATAGACTTTGTTACAACTAATCTATGTTACAATCATCCCTGGTCTCCCCAAGTTGATTAGACAAAGACTGTCTGTCGTATATATTGCTGGACACACACCCAGCATGCTAATTCATCTGAGACGACATCACCTGAGTGTGTTTACTACAGGAGGCAGGCAGAAACAGCTTCTGCAAGTTAGTCTCCCTGTGGCATTTAAGGCGCTTTTGTCCAGTTCATACTGGGCTAAAAGAACATAATTACAGCTATAAGGGTATTTATTGTTACAGATATGAGACCTTACTCAGTAGCGGAGAACATGGAATTTTGCTCATCATGATTGTTATGATGGTATATTTTCTTTATTTCTAAATGTATTGTACAGGTGGTGCCATGGTTAGCACCTCTGCGACCAGGGTTCGAGTCTCCACCATGGCTCTATGTATGTAGCTTGCATATTCTCGTTGTGTCCTCCAGGTACTCCAGTTCCCACCCCCCTTGTTCCCCGCCTTGTGCCCATAGCCTCCGGGATTGGGTTCGGACCCCCGCAACCCTGAATAGGACAAAAGGTTACAGAAAATGGTCGGATGGGAATTTATTGTACGTATTTATTTTTTTGAACGTGCCAATGAGCGTCTTGCGAGTTTTGTTATTCAGACACATCGACAGGGCATTGCCTTTGGTTTACAACTATTCCTAATTGTTTGCCATTTTAATATTAAATAATTTTAAAAGAAACTTTGTTTTTCCTGCTGTACTGAAATTGCACCAAACCGCGAACTCAGAACCAAGGTTTGTATAGAACCGTCAGTGTTGTGCACCATTACAGCCCTAATACATACAATCCCTTGGAAAGCCTTGGCCTTTCAGTAGAAGTTAGGAATCTCTTAGGGTTTTGTGAACTTTGCTCTTAATTTCTTTATGTATAAACAGACAACACACTTTGACCTTGCAACGCCTCCTTGCCAGTGGAGGGTGCTAATTACCTTGGTGCTTCTTTTGATATTGTGCCCGGTAGTGTTAGTTGTACATTTATTTATGATTGCTGCATATAAAAAAGGTACAGCAGCAAGGAGACATGACATGACTTTCAGGTTACAAGTCCATGCCCTTATTATTGTTTATTAAATTAAGGTGGAATTACTGAAAAGCCCTGGCTGAACATGCAATCAGTTATTATGCCCTTCCCAAAAGTAATCTTCTACAGTCATATTACTATATTAATATCCAGGCTAAATGTAGTTGTTTTATCTCTCACCATATAGCTATATATATTTGCAGCTGAGGAATCTTTGTCAAAGCTGCTTTAATCAGTCAGTTGTTTACTGCAGTATTTCATTTACTTGACCTTGCTAACAGGATAACCTCATTGAGTTCTGATGCAACAGCATGCAAAAAAAAAACATTGCAGGGCCCATATGCCCTATGTTGTCTTGTGGAAATATTTGAACTAAAGCCAGTCAAATCATGCTATCAATATCGCTAGTTATCTTTAATGCTCATGCTTGACAGTACCTTTCATTTAATCTAGCGGCAGCGGATTTCGGGAGTGCCTACCCACAGCTGCTGGCTGACTCTTGAGGCAACCTGCCTAGCTTCCTGGATTACAGACAGTGGCAATGCAGTTATTTCTGCTGCCCTCAGACCTGCAATTTCCACAGTTCATTACATCCTCTATCAGCATGAAATGCAGCCATTGCACACTAAATACTTAAATGCCACAACCAGGTCATCAGTTCTTATTCATCTTCCAGTAATTAGGAGGACACAGCTAGTAAGTCTGTGTTCTCACATTGTTTCACAGATGCTGATGGATGGCTATGTGGCAGCTGATAAGTTGTAACAGTACCATAGTTCCTTTCTTCTGAGCAGCCCCGGCTAAGTGTGTAGGTGTAAACGACAGTCTCGGCGTCAGAGCTGGCAGCTCGGGTGTGTTGGACTTCCATGTGCTGATTCTCCACATTGGGGTAGAGCGTCTCCAAATGGCACAGCTCCAGGAAGTGGGTGGCAAAGAGTGTGAATGCCTGCAGGGTGGGGGTTGGGGGGGTGTGGTATACTTCTCACTAACGTCAACCTGGCAAGAACTGAAGCTCCATTGCTGACTCTCAGTTTGGCAATGGAGAGCAAAGAACCAAGTAAAAATGAAAACTTATATAGGGGAGCACTACAGCTTAAGTTAACAAGAGTAAAAACCTGAATAAATAACAAAATGAGCAAAAAAAAAGGATTAAAGATCAACCTTATTTTTGTGTATTCAGTAAGATATATTGCAGTTTTAATGAACTTAACTTTACCTTTTCATTTTTATATGAGAAATGGTAAGCACATTCAAATTGGATATAAATATAAGAAAATATATCAAATTATAAATGCGGAGATACTGAACGGTAAAAGATTTAATGATGAAAGCAAACCCATACAGAGGACATCAGAGCAATTCTGTACCTTGCAGTTCAGCAGGTACTCGCAGACTGCGTGACAGATGCCAACTCCTTCCTCAGCACTGGTGCCCCTCCCCAACTCGTCTATGATGACGAGCGATCGGTCACTCACGTTGTGGCATATATATGATATCTGAAATGTACACTGAAACAGTTAGTGTTCCCATCATTGTAAGAGGAGTCATGAGGTCATGAAACCATTTTGAAGGAATTTGTATAGTAATTAATCCTGTGTGATCATAACATACTGCATTTGATTTTGTGCAATACAAAATAGAAAATGTCATATGAATGTTTTAAATAATATTAAGAGGTTAGATTTCACTTTTACTTGGCATTTCATTTCTTTATTGCCACTGTTATGTGTAACCTAAAAACAAACACATGCATGTGAACCTCCTTCATTTCCACCATGAAAGTGGAGGAATTTGTCTCAAAGTCATCGTCCACTCCTATCCTGGTGAAAATCTGGTCTGCTATTCGGAATGATGCATACTCAGCAGGAACGAAGGAGCCTGGGAGAACATGAAATTGCTTTTGCAGTTTAAAGACTGTAGGATCTGACACTAGTCTGTTAAACTGAGAGTTTAACAAACAACTAAAAATACAACTTAGAAACAATGTATATATGAAAATGCCTTCTGTGTCTAAATTGCTTTTTGGAATTGTGTAAGGTCTGAACTCTGCGTACCTATCTGAGCCATAATTTGGCACAGTGCCACTTGCTTTAGGTAAGTGGACTTGCCACTCATGTTGGGCCCGGTGATAATGACAAAGTTGGTACCCTCTGAAATGTAGCTGTTATTGGAGACGGGCTTCTGGCCAGAGATACACTCCAGGATGGGGTGTCGGCCCTGCTTGATTGCCAAAGTGTCTGTGAACTCAGGACGCACTGGTGTGTAGGACAGAAACGACAGTAGTGAGACCTGGTCTGTTTCAGAGCTTTGACTCTGCCTGGATACTGCACAGGCAACCAAGCATTTCTAAAACAAAGAACACACTGCTATGTCTCCCCATAGTCAAAATGTTAACCAATCATATATATATTTCATGAACAGAATGGGTAAATGATAGCAAGAACAGACACAGACACATTTGATATTAACATGCCACATGGTGTTTGCCGCTCATTTTTATGCAATATTATTATGCTGAACTGTGCTAGCAGTTCTCAGATTCTGTATGAAGACACACTCAGTTCTTATGCTATGTGTTGGAGATCCCTAAGTTCAGTTTGGGATGGCTGAGGTGGAGGTCAGGGTATAAGTAGTCAAACAATATGCAAAAGCACCACAGGGCTGAGCCACCCCAAGCATAATTAGTCTGGCAACAGGAGCTGGGCATTCTTTCTGTGGAAATTTCAGCTAAAAGGAAAAAATGCTGAATGTTAGGCTACTACTAATATGCAATGTCTGCCTACCTAAAGGAAATCATAATATGCCATTTATATCTTGCAAATATTCTCAATTAAGCCCTGAGCTGCTTTTATGGATACGGAGTAAAGGCTTAGCAAACCTTTAAAAGTTTCACTCTGGTAGTGAAAGTCATTTAACCATTACAAAGTCTCCTGCATTTACCAGTGAACTTTGCGCTCCAGAATGAATGAAGCTGAACTGTAACTGATTCTCAGTTTTATGGTTTTACCAGAAGTGATAATTAAACTGCAGAAATCATTTATATCCTTTACCTGTCTAAACTTTAAATGGGATTTCAGTTGCTAGTTATTTATTTTTGGCATTAACAGATCCAACAACCCCCTGCTGACAAACTATGTAAGCATAATGGCTGCCGGCATGGGGAAGGATGCAGAATTGCACTGTCAGCTTGTGGTGTGTGTGACTTTAGTGTGCCTGGTATTACTTGCCGTAATCAGAGACAGTGCAAACGTTGGCTAACGACAACAGCATGTCCAGCATGGAGACGGCATCAGACAGCTTGTAAAGGCAGTGCACATGCTCATGGACTGCACTCAGCAGCTGGCAGACCACCCTGGGAGAAGAGGGGTTCAGAACAACACTACAGAGGCCAGATCCACCATAATACCTGTAGACCAACCACCATAGAAGCCCAGGTCACTGCAGTCCTAGTACAGAATAGAATATACATGTCTGTGAGTTCAGGACGGCTTCTTTCTCAGGCTTCAGAGGCAAAAGCTGACTATGCACCGAAGCTTAGTCTTAGATATTAAGAGTTTTAAAAACATTTAGGACAAGGGATAAACAATTGCAACGAAATTGTCACAATTTACTGTCTTATATTAAGAGACAATTTATTTTAAATAACTATTTGATCTGAGTTTAGGAATAGTGAGTTTACCCCACACATATTTGATAGTACCGTTTTGAAAATGCACGTGGCCCAGCATCATAAACTCTTCATAATCTGCGTAATACTCGAGTGCAAACAATGTTTAGCTGCTGTTAACTCACACATAGGACATGTGGAAGATTTCCCTCAATGCTTCTTCACAGTGGTCATTCATTTTGATGAGGTCTGCAGTGGTGAAGCTGTAATTGTTCCGGTGCTTTGTAACCTTGTACAAAAACATCAAGCACAAACTCAAAATTAAATTCCAGTTTTACCTAGAAGTTGTATTACAGTAAGTTGGCAGCTAAAATGTGACAGAGCAAAACCACAACACTGTTAAAGGCATGTATGTGCTCAATGCATTCCTGCGCTGTCTTTGAAAAGGTATTACTATTTTGAGGAAAGTGGTTTGTCATTTTAAATTGGGTGTCAATTTCGGTGATCTGGGAGGTAGCAAAATGGTAAGAGATCAGTGTGACATATTGCAGGACGGCATGTAATAGATCTAAAGAAGACTCAGCCTGAGGGCATTAAGTATTTAGCACAATGAAGCCAACCAGCCATTTCACTGAAATTAATTCAGTGTTAACCTCAAGAATACTTTGTATTAGCCGGTATGCACAGTAAGGCTTGGCACTCCTAGCATTTGATGTCCTCACAGGGAACCAGCTTCACCTTGATGAATTCTGCTGGAAGCTGTCCATTAGGCAGGGCCACTCCCTCCAGCTTCATCTGAACAAAGAAGCCACGGGGTGCGCTGAAACTGGTTCGCAGAGGCAAGCCGTGTCTCTCCCCCATGTTTGCCACAAGTCCTGAATATCAGGTTCACACTGTCACTCTTTGCCCGCAGATCTGTTTGTAAAAATGCCATTGGCTCAGTTTCTGACACCTAAAGTTTCACCTGCAATGTCATCCACAATCTCGGTGTAGGCTCGACGAGCAATGTCCAAAAACTCATTGATGTTAGGGCGCACAGCATAGCACTTCTGGGTGCGCATATTAAGGCTCCCTTTCAAGTAGCTGATGTCATCATTTATTACAGTCTTGATCTGTTCCAGGATGCTGTCAAACCTGAAAGAGGCATTTTGAATGTGAGTGCCGCACTCAGTTACTGAGAAGGCTCAAGGTATATTAGGGGTGCTGTGTAATTAATGTGACCTAATAAACATTCTTTATTTATTCTTTTTCAGCATTTTTTTCAGCTGACTGATTTATAAATATGTACAGATGTTAATCATGCAACAAATCTAGGATATTATTTTAAATACAATGGTAAGGAGCTGCCAACTGCCAAGGAATTCACCATATTGACAGCTGGGACACAGGATTACTGAGGCAGCCTTTTTATTACCTGCTGTCCTCCAAAGAACTGTAGTAGGCCTTAAGCAGGGCTGTCTGACAGGTCTTCAGCACTTCCTGTCTCCACAGTCAACACTGTCAATTCGCACTGACTAACCATGACGTATCTTGTCGTTAACACAACATTACCGCTTACAAGCTTGTCAAATAACCTCCCTCTCATTTGGATAGCAAGACTGCAATACTGAGTGTGAAGTAATACATGGAAAAAGGCAGATAATACAAAACAATGTTTTATACCACGTTCTTTATCATCTACTCTAAAATGTCATAACCAACAGCGTACAACATTCTCTGAATGTGTATCTGTTCTACTGGTATTAGTATTACAGAACACATAATGATGTATTATACTCTGTGTTACAGTCTTACTTCCCCACCCCACCCCCCATCGTGTCCAGCAGTTTAGCAAGCAGGATGTTAGTCTGGGTGCCATAATGTGGCAACACTTTTATTTTGCTACAGTTCATGTTACAGTCTTACTAACTGTGCAGTGAGGTGTAATAGCCAATTGATGAGACATTCCCCTCTGTATGCTGTTACCTTAAGTGGTGCGACCAGCTCCAGCGTGTGTTTTAGCTGAATCACATGCACAATCTTCATCTCTGCCACCTGAACCTGCCTCAAGTACAGGAATATCTGACATAAAGAAGCTCAGAAATGTAGATGAGATAGCTTTACACACTAATATCATTAACAGCAATAGAGCTTTGCTGGCTATGAAGAATATATCTACAATTTATAGTTTTTATTGATATTTAGATGCTGCTTGGCAAAATGTTACATTTCTGATAACTGCACCACTCCACAACTGTTAATTCAAACAGAGAATTTAGAGACATTAACCATATTTACCGTTTCCTGTTTGGGGATCTGTACTAAAACAGAGAGCAGCTGGTCTATGTCCAGAAAGTGTCCAATTGCTACAAGTCAAAAGCACATAAAATTCAGGCAAAATGTCAGAATGAAGTGCATACAATTAAAGCTGAGTTTAAAATCCCCCATTCAATTCAGCTGAGTGCAAAAACTGTACACAGAAGTTAAAATGGAAGTATTACAAATCTGGTATTCAAACATTGCAGTTTGTTGATGAGAATACTACAATAAATGTTGATACATTATGTATAGTGTGCAGTGTACCTGCAAACAAGCAACTTTACGGGTACTACTTTAATAAAAACATTGCATAATTTAACACTGAGGCAGGAACTGGTCGTTAAATCGATGTGCAAGTGCTGACCACTCTTCATGCCGAAGAACAGTTTCTCATCTCGCAGCAGCTCTTGCACGGCATCCAGCCGAGTGCTGATGCTGTCAACATCCACCAGTGGCTCCAGAATGTTGGAGCGCAGGCGCCGCCCTCCACCCGGGGTTTTAGTATAGTTCAGGACCCCCAGCAAGGTGTGCTCACTCCTATCACACACACAGAGCATGGGCTCACTGCAGTTACTTATCTGTAAATATGTGGGTTCCCAAACTTTTCAGCCCACGACCCCCAAAATAACAGTACCAGAGATTCGCAACCCCCATTTTGCTGACCTGAGGTCTCCCCTCCGCTAGATTTCGCCATTCGGGGGGGTCTCCCACGATACAATCGAATTATCCCAATAGACGTGTTATGGTTACCATGTAATTTTTTCACTTTTAAATTTTTAATAAGCATACCCAGTAAATCATCTTGCGACCCAAACCTGTGGAACCCCTGCCATAGTGGAATATGCCAGTCAGGACAACCACTTCTAATATTATCATTTAGTTATAAAAATGGCCTTTCTCTGCTTTCACTATCTGTAATATGTGCACCTCCCAAGCAAAAACCACACAGCTAATACACACCCATCTGCATGGTGACTACTCTCAGATCCGGTTTCGCAGTGCAGTGCAGGGTGTCACCTACTGGATTATGGACTCCATACTATGAGTTTAATAATGAGCACGTACCACTATACCTATGAATTTATAAAGTACCATTCTTGACTAAAGCCTCTTTACGGCAGTCTTTGTGGTCTGTGAAGGGTGGCCACCCATAGCAGCTCCCAGGGAGCTGGGGGTCAAGGGCCTTGCTCAAGGACCCCCAGATGTGCCCAGGCCGAGCTCAAACCGGCAACCTTCCGATCAGAGGCACAGAGGCTTAGTCCACTAGAGAAAATCATCCACATTTGTCATTTTTGGTAAAATGCAGTCCAGTGACAAGCAAATGCTGAATCACCATGAGGCACTGGGCAGCTGAATGACAGCACAGGTATCTAGATATTTTTTTCATAAGCAACACGTCAGTAACTGACAGACCATTTAAGCGGCTGGACTGAAATGCCAAGATGATGGTAAGGAAGGTAGAAAAGGAAGCCAGCTTTTTTGTGTACTGTGCTTGTTGCCTTTAGTTTCTTTTTTTATGTACTGCATTTTATTGTCCCACTAACTGTGCCTTTCTCATCTCACAAATTACTACATAATCTTCAATATTCTCTTTTCAATCATTTTTGACCCAGTTTCTTCACATATTTTTATGACCCATCCATCATTTTTCACAGTAAGACACCTAACCTGTGGTTTCTGTTGTTGATGACCAGTTCTAGATTGCAGGCAGAAGTGGAGTCAATCATAGCTGTCTGCTCACTGCCTTTGAAGCTCACTTTTAGAGACTTGGGTGCATATATGGAGTTCTGGACAAACTCAAAGTATTTCAACAGAGCAGATGCAGCAGCCAGGCAGTAGTATCTGAAAAATAAACAAATTAATGAACTGAAAATGCATAACAATCGAAAAGCAACCTGAATTCAGTAATAAAGAAAAGACTATGTCCCTGGGGTCCTGCCCTCTCAAAAAGGGCACAGACATCTTAGTCTGTGTAATTGCCTTCCGTGTCTATGAGCATACTTTGCTTGCACCTCCATCAAGACAGTGTTGAATTCAAGTGCACACAACTGTTGGATGTAGTCCAGCCCCTTCTTCTCATTGAAATATTTTCTCTGGAGGGCAGTGAAGGCTGCAGTCTGGTAATGAAGAGGGAAGACAGAATTGCGTGCAGGTTTCATTAGCAATTACAGCATATGTGTGTGTTTGTGTGGGGTGGGATGGGGGGACATAGAGTGCCACTGTATAATCTACACATTTCTTATTCAAAGCCCAGGAGACCCCCTGATTTAGTCATAAAAAGGATGACCTAAGCAGAAAAAAATTTAGGGTTAATATTTTCCAGGAACTGCTTAGAAGATACATAAAATGGTTTAAGATAGAAAGCACATCAAATGGCAGCTGTGAGGAGCCACCCACAGTCTTTCTTGATGTTGACAGGGAAAGCAAGACTAGATTCATTTCTCTTGCAACAGCATCCGTGTACTTCTACCTGGAAGTTTTCAGTGAGGAGGCTATAAAGTTTAGTCCCTTTGCCCTTCTCCTTTGCAGTGTCTGGCATCAGTATTTCCAAGGGACTCAGAATATGCAGCTTGGTGATAACCTGCCAACATGCAGCAGAATTTAAACCTCATATTGTCAAGCCATTGTGACAGATCACGAGTCATACTTCACACACTTACTATCTCTGATACCTAATTAATAAATAATTTTATTAATTCATCCTATTGACTCAAGTTAGACAATTAAATCAATATGAACACTACAGCTCAGCCACACTGTATTGCTTATGCCTTATTCTGATGTTAATAAGAAACATATCTGGTTTGTTTGACAGATGCTTACTTTGGCATAGGAACCAGTGTCAGCAAACTGAGACAGGACGAGCTCCGGGAACTTCAAGTTGATACTGGCCATGCCGATCTCGCCACGGGCCAGGCCTCGCCCCTCAACCACTGCCACAATCACAGTGGCAACAGCACTAGAAGTAGCTGAAGAGCAGGTGGTCACTGTAGAGAATACACTTACATACATCAAGCTTACCTATGGCAAAACGGCAAAATTACATCATTCATTTTAGGCTATTTCACACAATGAATATCATTTCTTTGGATCAGTAAAGGTCCAAACCAAAGAGTCGTTTTCAGATTTTTCCCATGACTTTTTGGCTATATCACAGCACAAGAAATAACTTTACCAGTTATGAGCTAACCCAGCATCTGAAAGCTGTTTTAGGAGGCAGTATTATACCGGTATGGTCGGCCTGCGGAGTCCGTATATTAAGCATGCTCCTGACCCCAGCAGCCCGCGGGCTCTTCCGTAACCGCGGGGTCACCCTGCTCCAGACAGAAGATCCGCTACGGGCTGAGACGCGAGCAGACGAGCTAATCCTGCCGGCGTTCGAGCTCAGGTCCCCTTGGTAAGAGTCTGAAACAGACACAGAACGCCAAATTCACTCATCACTGGCGCTGTGAGGATTCCGGACCCATAATGTATAGTTTGATATTATTACCACTTGTGTAAATACTACAAGCATTAAGAAAAGTCGTTATAGGATCGAATTTGAAAAAGGACCCCCTGCTGTTTTCACCATTACCCCAGAGTTTAAGCTAACATTAACTACCCACTAAAATGGAATGGGATAGTGTAATAAAACTCAGTTCAGTCAATGCATAAAAGTATTCCACCTTTTGAGGCCTGTGGCCCCTGATTGTCTCTGCTGGTGCTCGCAGTCGTCATGTCGTGCAAAGATGAGGACGAAGCCCACGACCTCAAGCTCGTCTGCGAAGATCCGCTGGCCCGGGGCCAAGGGGACCAGCCGGACACGGAGCTGTCACCTGCGCTCACCTCCTCCGTACTGCTGCGGAGCATTTTACTATACCGTGAAACTGCGGCGTATCTTATATGGAAAATCAAACGGTTGTCATTCACGACAGGCGATTAAAAATCGTCGCCTGACTGGGCAAAGGTGCCTCTCCAGTCCAGTTTCCCGCCGCTTTGTACTGTGGCTCGTGTCGTATCCACGCGACCTCCGTCAGGTACAAGCGCTCTGATTGGGTGAGAGTTTGTATTGTTTTGTGGACCGTTATCTTCGATTATTTCAGCATCCTTGCAGCATCATGCTGTTGTGTGACTCTTAAAGCTGAATGCAGCATATTGCTTCACCATGTTTGGTTGAAAATGATCAGCGCAGGGGGATAGCTTCAAAAGGCACAATAAAAGTGAACTGCCGGCCAATTATTTTGCATTGGTATAAACAACACTATTCATCCATTTTCTTTATCCACTTATAACATTCGGGGTCACGGGGAGTCCGGAGCCTGCGGGCGCAAAGCAAGGAATGACCCAGTATGGGGCATCAACCCATCGCAGGGCACACTCACACACCAGTCACACACTCTTGCAATTTGGCAACTCCAATAAGCCTCAGCATGTTTTTGGACTCTGGCGGGAAACCGGAGTACCCGGAGGAAGCCCCACAGCGACATGGGGAGAACATGCAAACTCCACATACGAAACCCTGTTGGAAACTTGAACGCTGGTCCCAGAGGTGGGAGGCAATAATAGTGCTGGCCACTGCACCACAGTGACGCCCCTATACAATACTAATAATTATAATTTTAACAATAATAATAATAACGTAATAATAATTGATAGTACTTTTAAAAAAAATATATGCATGTGTATTGTACATCAATTTATTACATATTTATTCTTCCAAATACATCATGTCTCCATCATCCTCACACACTCTTATCTGAATTATATTTCGCCATACGCTTTGAGAGATGATTTTTTTTACATTATTAAAAGTTCAAAGTATTTAATAATTCTAATATAAGTTTCAAATTCATGGTGTTTTTCTTAATCAATAATGGTATTGTTCATAAAGGCACCCTCTAGCGGAGAAATCTTTTGTAACCTGAATGTCGCATGATGTGACGTCAAGAAATAAGATGGCTGCGCCCTCAGATGGCGAGGAAGGCGAACGTTATTTCGTTAGGGTTATTGAAAAAAATGATGGTTTGTGTTTACATATGAAACAGTGCAGTGAAGGGGATGTAGGCTGTGTGGTATGGGATGCTGCCATCGTCCTCGCGAAATATTTAGAAACGAAAGCTTTCTGTGATCCCGAAGCTGGAACAAATACATGGTCCGGCAAAACTATTTTAGAGCTCGGAGCTGGGACTGGAGTAGTCGGACTCATGGCAGCAACCTTGGGGTCGGTTGAAATAATTATTGAGAGAAAGATTATTTCTGTGGCAACATAAAATTTTTATTTGTGTCGTGTTATGTGCATATTTGCAATGGTGTTTTATAATGATCTCTGTATTGCTTAGATGTGGCCGCCCTTCGTTACATACGCTAGATCATACAATACCGCGTGCTCGTAAATCAACATGAGTCCATTCTGCCTGTTTAAGGGCGAACGTTACTGTGACAGACCTGGAAGAATTACAACATCTGCTCCATGTCAACATCCAGGACAACCAGTCCTTGGTCAGGGATGGCTCGATTGTACCCAAGGTACTAAAATGGTTTGTACTCAGTCTCATCTGATTATGAATTAAAAAGATCTTCTGATCCCACACAATAACCAGAAGTGTATGTAATGTATGTTCCTGTGATGCAGTTTTAGATTGTAAGGAAGGCATATGAGAAATATAGATAAAAATAATCATTTTAAACTCTAGATTATGTTGTGTATGTTCAATTTAATGGTAGCTTACAATAGTTCAAAGTAAATGCTTACCGAATGCACATTTCTGCTTTAAAAGGGGAGAAGACGTAGCTGAATTTTTACCACAACCTGACTTCATTCTGATGGCAGATTGCATTTATTACGAGCAGGTATTGTATCCACTCCTGCTTGCAGGCTAAACCACTTCCTTGAAGTATATACATATTCATCAGTTCGATAAAATGCATTCCAGTGTTTCACAGATCAAGTTATTAGGCAGTATTAGGAATATTTGGAAGGAGGTTGAAGTGTACCAGGCTTTTAGGCTATTTGTTTCGCCCTAGAGATTACTGGATCCCCAACCAAAGTTTGAATCTATACTCTTAAACACAATTACACTTACGCTGCCCATGTGCTCTTAGTCTGTGGAGCCTTTGGTGAAAACTCTGAGGGACTTGGCTGGACCTGAGACTTGTGTCATTTGTTGCTATGAGCAACGCACCGTGGGGCAGAACGCAGAGGTTGAGAAGAAATTCTTTCAGGTAAGAAGTAAATGCAAAATGGGCACTTTGTACTGGAGAAATATTGTGGATTACAAACCATAACCCTAAATCGCACATCAGAAGTGTATCTTGTAATATAAATATGCTACAGTTCACATGTACTGTAGATGTTCATTTGGCTGCTTTTTGCTCAAATATTCTGATCATTTTTGACCAGCTGCTTCTGCAAGACTTTCAATCCAAGGAGATCCCACTGGAGCAGCAAGACCCAGAGTTCAGCAGCCCTGATATTCACATCCTCCACATCTACCTAAAGGTCTGAACGTTTACAGGCTCCCATTCACCATTCACTGCCCAAGAAGCAAGCTTAGCCAGCAGCAGTGGGGCTGCAGATTAGCCAGGCAAACTGAAATGTTACACACACATTTCCTGATGTTTGTGTTCTTTTGTGGGTAACATATGAATCATTTAGAGCTTTTTAGTCTTCAGCATTTTCTGAACGATACACATTTTTATAACTTTGTTATGAATAATATCCAATATTAATCTGTCGGGCTACTGCAGCAGTGTTAATTAGGCCGTTGTATGAGTTTGTTGGGTATGAAATTGATTGTCACATACTGTCATACCAGCTTTTGTAAAACTGATGAAATTACAGCAGGTTTTACATTAAAGATGAATTGTCAAAACGTTTGGTTAATTTCATTCGAATTGGTTTCATAGGGTGGGGTGTATCGACAAGAATTCAATATCCATTTTCAAACAGTTTACTCAACAACTCATGAACATCCTCCTGTGAGTAAACCATTTGCATTGTGGCCCTTTTAGCTTACTTTTGTAATGGCATTGCTGGTTTTGCACACAAGGCACTTGTGCTTTTCAGTAAAAAAAAAAAAAGCAATGAATACCATCAGCCATTAGAGGGCAGTAGTGATTCACAAACAGCTTTGTTGTTTAAAGAAAAACATAGAAGAAAACTTGGTAGCACTGTTGTTCACACCTCCTAGGTTGGGAGTTTTCATGTTCTCCTTGTGTCACATGTGTATGTGCGTCTGCGTGTGTGTATCTGTGTGTGTGCACACTCGCGCCTTGCGATGGATTGGCATAGATGTACCCTAGCCCTGTGTCCTGTGCTGCCTGGGAATAGCTCCAGGCCCCAGGACAAGGAGAAGTGGTTAGAAGATGAATGAATTTACGTATTGCAGTTACAATCCATTATCGCAGTAAAGACATTCATTCATAAAATCACCCAAAAATACAAATCCACCAATTAGGGGAAAGTCTTTCATTTCCAGTAACTAAGAAACTGGCAAAATTGGCTATTTCTCCTGATTTTCTTTCCATTGATGTTAGTTTTTTTTGAAAATATGTTAGGGATTTCATCAGAAGTTGGTTTTGTGCTGGCATTATGTATACAGGTGTTACTGTGCTAAAATTCTCAGACAAGGAACGGAATTTAAAAAAGTAAATAAAATAGCTTTTATTTTAAGATCACTGATGATCTTTTTCCAATACAGTGCTGGTAATTTTAGTATACAATGTTCCCAAATTTGTTTACTAATAGAAGTATTGAAGAATGTTTAAAAAAGGGATAAAAATTGCTCATGGGAGTTTTACTCACACAAAACATTCTGAGGGCAGATGGAAAAATGTTTAGGGAGATAACCGATCAGATTGTAGAGGAGATGGGTCAACCAACTAGAGGAGGCGGGACCAACCAATCAATTGTCTTGGCCCCGCCTCCAATAGTTGCTTGGACCCGCCTCCAGAGCATTTTTGTGTAAGTAAAACTCCCACAGTCATAAAAATTCACAACTTTCAGTTTAATGTATTGAAACAATTTGACTGGAAAGGCAGTACAAGCTGGAACTCAAAGCTGTAGTTCTATAAATATCCTGACACAAAGGAACTCGTTCATTTTACCAAAGTTCTGTTCTGGTGCATTCCGAAGTCCCACTCGTGTCCTGTGACAAATGACTTCACCCCTAGGTCAATGTTCCCCTTTGCCTTAAAAGGCTTTCAGGAAGGCCTGGCTTTCTGTGCATGCTGCTGTACCCCTCTGCTGGGTCCTTGTGGACCAGGAGGAAAATTACACCATGGCTCATACATAAATCATAACTCACAGGCACATGCTGCCCAGAGCTGCCTCCCCTGCTCATCTCCGTTTACACAGCAGGCCTGTCTCACTGGTCACTGCTGGTTTCTCTGCCTTCCCACACAGGGAGGGATTGAACATGGTAGCCACAAACTGACAGATCAAAGCTGAGGGGGTCCTGAGCACAAAGGCATCAGCTGGCCTGTTCCCTTTGATCTCAGGAAGGGAGTGGACAGGCCTGTTTCCGGACAGCAGCCATTCTGCATGTTTGTTTGGTCCATCTAAATCAGTGTTTCCCAATTTAGTCCCTGGGGAATCACAGAGAGTCCACATTTTTACTCCCTCCCAGCTCTTATCAGGAGCTGTGAGGGAGCAAAAATGTGGACTGTCTGGCAGGTAGCTCGAAGGGAGCGGAAACATGGACTGACTGTAAGTCCCCAAGGACTGGATTGGGAAACACTGCTCTAAAGCAAGTATTATTCTGTCACAACAGGTCTCAAAAGTTGTAGCACATCAGAGATTATATTTTTGTCATCCTGCAGCCCCAAACATTCTGATGCTCAGATATCACATTTCATCTTTCCACGCTGAAGTAAGTACAAACATGCAAATCAAGGTCACATGGTTCCAATTAGGTATTGAGCAAACAATTAACTCAATGAGAGAAGACACAGCAAATGTCCTGCATGTGTGGTACCTTGCAAAGAATCCCAAAACAGCTAAATTAGCTGCAGAAAATAAAGGGTCAAACCATCCCTCTGTCACATTGCTCTGTGAGTAACTGTACCTCAACTGGGGCTGCTGGTCTCCTTCTCCACTGTCAAATGCAGAGAAACCCAGTATAATTCAGACAGGCAGGCAACACATTAGCTCCTTATTACACAATCTCATATCACCTCTATCAGCATTTAACCACATTTTTACATATTGTGGCTTACACAGTTTGCAATTATACTTGTTTGCACAGCTGGTTATGTTACTGAAGCAAGAAAAGAACTTGAATCTCAAAGTTACACCTGTAAGGGCCATCATAGGACTGCAACCTGCAAGCTTGTGAACCATAAATGTATTTCTTTAATCACAAGGCATCATGAGTGATTAGCTTCGATGTTTTCAAGGTGCATCTGTAAATGAATGATACGTGTTAAAGGTGGCGATGGTCTAGCCTGGGCTGGAAGGCCAACCTGTCCTGAGCGGGCACCCTGTGAGAGCTTGGTGCAGGGGCCAGATTGTCCTTTTTCACTCTGTCCTCCTCTCAACCTCCTAGGATGGCCACTGTCTAAGCAGTAAGCCGGCTTTTCCGTTCACCCCTGCCCCCTCCCTCCCCTATGATGCCCCCTTCCAAACAAATATGCCCCCGGGCAACAACAGGTGTGCACTAGCAGAATATCAGCTCTATAATCCTCCCCCCACATTGACTTCCTACTTGGGCTGACATTTTTAAATCCTTACCCCGCTCATATATGTCCATGTATGGCGACTGAAGCAATAATAAGGCTTGAGATTAATAGTCATTTGTTGGCTTTAACTATAAATAGCAACGGCGACTCATTTGAGCTAATTATCCCCCACGCCCTGCTCTCTCTGTATTCATAGTGCTGTTGGCCTATTAACGATCCCAGCGGTAGACTACATTACAATTCCCCGACTGCTGTGGTGAGGACACGTTTAGCCTAATTACTTTAGCACAGAGCCAGTATTGAGCCTCCCCTGCACGCACCACGTACCCCCACCCCACCAACTGGTGTCCGTATTTGTGGGAAAGAGGAAGGGAGTAGTGGCAAAATGAGCAAGGCCTCTCCCAGCGCCAAAGTTTACACCCTCTCCATTGACTTGGGGCAGGACTGGGCAGCTCCAAACTTGTCTTCTGGAGCCAAGCCTTCCAGATTTTGGTGCAAACTCATAACACACAGAGATACATTGTGAGTATTGTCACCAGTCACTCTGAACTGTAGTTCAGCGCAGATCCCTGCGCATCACATTAGAGAGACACACCCAAGGAGGCAGCTTAACAGCATCTGCTAGAAGTCCTTTAAGAATGAGGCAGCTGACATGGAAAGGCAGTTTACTGGTATATTTTCTTGGCCAGCAGGTGGCGCTATATATACAAATTTAGAGCAACACTCATCTAAATCTATTAGCATGTATGGGAGAGTACACTGATGTGTCTTACAGCACACGTGATACGCCGCACTCTTTAGCACACAGCGTAAATGGCCAATGAGAGAAAAATGTTGTAGGTCACATGACTATTCACTTCCCCAACATGGGTTACTGCAAGAAACCACAACATCCTCCCTCACACAGATCTTTTGAAAAGGACCCATGTTCCCTACTGCCTTGAGGGTACTTTCAATGTTCAGTGGCATGAATTCACCCTTAAAAATATTGAACACATTTTGCAAAGCACATGAAGCATAATGAATATGGGTCTCCTGTGGCTAATGCGACATGGAGATTGTTTAATGGCAGACTGCCTAATTGTCCCCCACTTGGCTTAAGTACCGTCCTATTGGTGGGCGGTGACATCATGGGGCAAGCAGGAAGAATGGTGTGTAAACGCTATGCTCAGTGCATTGTTGGGTGAAAGGGGCCAGGACGACACTGGAGCCTCTGTAGACACGCACATGCACACGCACACGCATTGGGAGGAAGTGGTCTGCATGCTGTCATATTCCTTCCTTAAATGTAGACCACCATGTTTTATTTGTAAAGTCACCACATTTTAAGATATATGTGCAATTATGTATATATATGTACACACAGAGAATACATAATACAAACATATACATATTCATATCTAATAGATATTCATATATTTTTATTTCAGAAATGCAGGAAGAAACTCTATCATGCAAAGAAGAAACCATATTTAAACATGATCCAGAAATACCACCTACTTTTCCGGGCCCGAGCTCATTTAAGATG
>JAAGVU020000025.1:2353206-2458941 GCA_011763525.2 Mormyrus iriodes
GCGACCTGTTCAGCAGCTGAAATCCTATATCAGCAAGAATGGGACAACATTTCACTTTCAAAACTCCAGCAGCTGGTCTCCTCAGGTCCCAAACATCTACAGAGTTCTGTTAAAAGAAGAGGTGATGCAGCACTGGGCTGGTAAACATGCTCCTGTCCCAACCTTTTTGGAAACAGGGTTGTGTGTGTGTGTGTATATATGCATGTGTATGTATAAAAACAATATATATTCTATATATGACTTTAAACTCCATATTCAAAATTGCTGGCACCTTCTTTTACACAGTCACATTGCATCAGCTTTGCATGGACCCTTGGGGTTTAAAAGAGCCCAGTTACACATAAGCAGTATGCTGCTGTACCTCAGGATCACTGACCCTCTGACCGTGGACATGCATAGCTGAGGGCCCCGGGTTCGAGAGGTGGTACACTGTTCCAGGGGACGGTCATGTGAGATAAAATGACAAGTTTTCTCCCCTCAAATAATAATAATATCTTATATTAGCTTTGTAAGACATATACAATAACACAAATGCAGGGGTTGCTGTGTATAATTACATAATTGCATTGATGACACAAGTTTAAGAAAAATAAATGAATGGAAAGACAAAAAAGGATCTGTTGCCTGGTTGGTTTGCAATCTGATATCAGCTGTCCATGATTTCCCAATGGCGATATCCATGTCCGTCACTGGAGCGGGATGAGCCGCTAAGCCAACCCCTATTGAATCTCCCCTCTTTTCATTCTCAGAGAAAAATGCCAAATTAGCCATTTCCGCCTCGATGGCTGAGGCAGATGTGGCTGCAGCTGAGGAGGTGGGGGGGGGGCAGCATATTGCGCTGCTGCACGTCATTGCAGGGGCTACTGCAGGTGTGCCAACACATGCTGCGTCGGTCCAGACCCTAAAGCGCTGGCCTGCATTCCTGCCAGCAGATAAAAGGAGCCTGGGGGGGAAGCAGCCCCCTCACTTTCTCTCAAATTCTCTCGCCTTCTCTCATCCCCCATCCCCATTTCTCATTCTCCTCCCATCTCTCATTCTCAGTCGCTCTCCCCAGCTGCCTGCCCCCTTTCTACCCAGAGCTGCTGCATTGATCCAGTCTATCAGGCCCTTCCCAAGCACCACATGGCCGTCGGGTCAGATGGCGCCGGGGTGGGGGTGGGGGCGGCACTGGAGCCTAACAGGTTGTGGATTTGCAAGATACAACTACAGGAACCTCAGATCACTACTGCATGAAATCAAGCCATGGCAAAGCGATTCGCGGTGACGTGAACACCCCCCAACCCTCTGAGCATAGTTCAAGGAGCAGATTTAACTGTTTGTTTCCATGCAGAAGCACGATCGCTGGTCCACAGATCAGGGGCGTGGCTACAGGCGCCCACCCAAACGGATCATCTGACACAATTGGAACTCTGGCGCCTACTGCAGGATGATAACGCCACTGCCACGAATCAGATCAGCTTCTCGTTTTTGCATATAAATTCCTCAGTGTTTCTGCAGACAGCATTAAGCGCTATCTCAGGCTGTGGATGGCATTCGTAATTCTCTAGGCCACCGCGCTCTGAACTGCACCGCATCATACTCCCATGCAGTATTCCTTTGCTTTGCACGTGCTTTTGTCAGCCTGCCTTTCTCCTGGGCTTCAGGTGTTCACAGTCACTGCTAGTGTATGACTCTAGCCTATGTCACACACACAGACCCGCGTCTGTCTCGGCTCGAAATAAAGGCAGTACAGCAGATTTGCTTACCTCTGCGTGCCTGATTCCTGCAGCCAGTGGGAAAGCCCCCACCTTGCAGGAGAGACACAGACCATTATGATTTTATTTAAATGACGGTTTGTCCAGCACAGAAGTCTTATCTGTCTCTCATGTTCACGGTCAGAAAGGCAAATGATAGGATTAAAATAGCCTTTTTTAAACCAGGCTACAAGTGCCTCTGATATTCAAATAATTATACTGTGAATCCTGAGAACTGAAGGCAATGAGACCCAGGTGTCTAACACAGCAGTCTGAGCCACCACTCTGAATATACAACAGCGTGACATATGAGGGCCAGTAGAACTTCCGGAAAAAGACAGCCAGGTGAATTCACCGTGCAGCTAGTCGGCATCATTCTAACCTTCACACAAATATTTTTTAAGATCTGTCCTTCCAGCTTTCCTACCTACAAGTAAATAAACAAAAACCGGGGTTATTTTCAGATGGGAAAGTGGTGATGTCTGCCAAATTCACACAGAAATGTTTTAATTTCCACCAAAAGAGGGAGTGGCATTTTACACTCGAAAAAAATCTGTTTATCCACGACACGAACGTCATGAACTCCCTTTATCCGTATGACTTCTCGATGGCTAATATTTCAAAATATTCGAGAGAGCCTCCCATGAGGTTGAGGTCATGTGATTAAGTTAAAGTCTGAGTGTCAGACTTTGTGTTGGGAGTCATATTAAGTTAGGGATTAAACTAAATTGCGGTACATGTCGAAACAATTTTGCATACTTATTTGTTGGGTGTTGCACGCATAGTTTTCTTGAAGAGGAGGACTTTTAAGTGCTATTTGTACATGTCTCTAAAATGGCACTTCGTGTAACACTGAAGAGCCCCCCGATGGTTCAGAGGAGCAAAATCTTCCAATTAACATGGAAACTGAGACCAGGGAAAAGCTGACATTTAGACAGCTGTAAAGGTGTCAGGGTGCTAAGACATTTAGTGACCTGCAAGACAGAAAAGCTATGGCGATGTAGTCTGGGCCATTCTGAGAATAAAACCCTTTCCCACTGTGCACTTGAGACATTTAATGTTATATCTGACTGTATCAGGAAACCAGTACAATTATGAGTTTTTCCACCATTGTGCCAAGCAGAAAACAAGACCCAGCAGTGATGAACATGACCGAAACCAGCAGGATGTGCATGTTTTTCCCTGACTGAGGCATTGACTGCATACCGTTGATGTAGCAAAAAATGAACTCTGTAAAATAGTCCATCAAAATGCTATGCTGGAAAATGCAATTGG
This sequence comes from Mormyrus iriodes, assembly GCA_011763525.2. Taxonomy (NCBI): domain Eukaryota; kingdom Metazoa; phylum Chordata; class Actinopteri; order Osteoglossiformes; family Mormyridae; genus Mormyrus; species Mormyrus iriodes. The sequence goes on from JAAGVU020000025.1 coordinate 2,356,215, forward strand.
GCAAGGGGTACATGCATCTAAGAAAAACATGTTACAACATTACAACACAGTGCTGCTCCAGTCCTCCAGGGGGCGCTGCCTGTATCGGTGCCGCAGTTTTAAATTAGAAATAAATTAAGATCAGGACAAAATTACATTTTAACAGATTTTACTTACGTCATTGTGTGTTTACATGGAAAGTGCCAACCTGTAGCTGATATTTATGTGCCTGTTTAAATCAATCTAGATATGCAACATGCCATTAAAGAAGGTCTGGACCATATAAAACCTCTGTTCTCTTTTAAAGTGGGGAGGCATGGGTTGAAACTGAATTTGTAGCATTCTGTGCTTTTAAATTGTTTTTATTTTGCTTTAAAAACCTGATGGTGGACATTGTCCTAATATTAGCATGTGCTCATAAGAGTGTGAGGGGGGACACCTCTGGATGTGGAAGGATGCTTGATTTCCCAGAGGTCACTTTGCCTTCTGCGTGTACTTTGATGTCACCGTGACTATAAATATAATGAGGAAAAGTGACCCGCCCTCAGCGCATGCCTGTTCCTCATTGGCCGGTGAAGGGGCTGCATCCTGCACTGCTCCTGACAGCGGCTGTATGGTGATAATATGGTGGTAGGTCAGAAAAAGGACCCCGGTGGTAAGGGGGGAAAGAGGGGGGAGGGGGCAGAGCCTCGGAGCAGCTGCTGCTGACTCAGTGAGCGTAGAGATTAGCCAAAATGGCCACCCTGCCCATCTGACCACCCGCATCACCGAAAACAATGAACACTGCGAGTTGAGGCGGCACAATGGGGTGTTTTACTGTGACGTCCGTAGTTTCTATACCAACAGCACAAAGACAGTACAAAAAAGAAAAACTGTGATAGCAAATATCCATACACATCCTGGCCCTTTTAAATAGTGGAAACCTATAGAAACTTAGAAAAGGTAGATCTATGACATTAATCCCCAAAAATAGCATTTAACAGAAGTTTCAGAGGGAAGTTTTTATATGCAAAAAATTACATTCACTGAATAACATATGTAACTCCCACACCTGTCTGAAAATAACCACAGGGAGTTAAAGTGGCTTTTAAAATTAATATTAAGTTGTGTTCTTATCCACTGGTCACTATTTCACCTGAAAGAAGCTGCATCTTGTTTATGTCCCCATTTTGTTTACTGAAAAATACACTGTATTTTGAATGAAACTGGAATAAGAACTTTCAATAAGAACGGATCAAGGAATCTGTCAAATTCAACTTTCTTCTGTTGACATGTTGCATTTTATTCATTCTAATCTCATAATATTTACAAAAGAAGAGAGTGTCTGCCCTCTTCTGCTCTGGTTCAAACCCTTCGTTTCCCATGAATCATCGGTGCAGCTAAAAAGGAAAGATGCACAGAGAACTGTACAAATAAGAGCTCCAGATTACCCACAGGCCAGGCAATTATGCGTGAAGAAGTACATTTTATTACTGGAATGTTATCTGGTATGGAATCGTATAGTAAACTGGATGATGAAGATTATTTGAATTTTGGTGCAACTCCCCTTTAAATGTGCTGCTAATTGTAAAAACCAGACTTGTCCTTCTTTCACTTTCACAGATCCACAGAGCAGACAGCCCTGGAACCTGAGCATATCTGCTCTCAGATGTGCCTTTCCCACATGACGGTAACATGATTCCACAGCTCGCATTAGCCAGCCACCCCCCCCCCGTATAAAAATAATGTGTTTTATATCCGTGAGAGAGGCAGTCGCTCATCTATGAACAGCCCTTCTCATGCGTGACCATTCAAGGTGGGGAAAAGAGGAATACTGCTGCTTAAAGACAGTTCCTGTTGTTTCCGCTCAGGGCCCGATGGGTAAAAAAAAATGCCTGGAATTTCCCTTTTCCAGAAGTACATTATGTCATCATACAGCCAAAAAGTTTGCATGTGCAGAGACTGTGCGGAGATTAGGGCAGGACTCCCCAGCCGAACTCCTGGTGGGAGCAGCTCTTCCAGCGCTGCTAGCCTCGGCCCTGAGAGAAAAGCCTAATTAATTTAACTGGGGAAGCAATTAGCCCAGGTGATTGCTTAAGTGATTGCGTGCCGTGAAATCCAGCATTTACGGTGACTCACTGGGACCTGACTCTGTACATGGGCTTGTGGGACGGACTTCTAAGTGATTTTAGTTGGTATCATACCTGTGGCAGCGATCCAGCAGAATACTGCCCACGGGGCGGCCCAAAGCCATCACACCCCAGTGCAAGAGTGGGGGGAAGCCTCCCAAAATTAAGCTTTCCAGCGGTAAAGCAAGTCGTAGACCGGAAGGAACAAATTATCCTACTGAAAAGAATGTTTGTTTTATTTGAGGCATGCGAGTCCCACACGTGCATGCTGCAGAGCCAGCTGTGACGGGAAATGTTTGCAATAGGCAGATAAGGTTCAGCGTATCGGATGACAGGAACAGATGGGAGCCAAGTGTACCAAGCGGGTCTGAGAACATGGCAGCGCTCCTGGTCTGAAAAAACGGCTGAGGGGCCTTTTTGTCCCAGTGCGGTGACTGGTGAAGGGCCATGCGATAACATCCCCGAGGAGGCGGGGTCAACGCGACACAGGGAGATGGGCAGGGGCAGTGTGGATGGCATATTCGATTGCAACAGAGGCGCTTCTGTGTGGCGACGAAGCCGGCTGGCTGCACGCCAGCGAGAGCCGGTACACGACAGACGCTGGCAGACACGGCAGCTGCAGGGCGCAGCTCTGCATCTTACTCCAGCTGCACACAGCTGTGAGGAAGACCTTCGCTGCCAGTGCGGCATGTCCTTAAGAAAGGATTCCCTCATATAATACACAGACGACACCCCATCCAATCCCAGCAGGGCATTTCTCATAAGCAGCCCTTCATGGCTGGCTGCCATTAAAAGCAAAGGCCGCGGCTTTGGGAAGGTGACTCCGGGCTCCCCCTTTCTGCCTGCGCCCCCGTGGGAAACAACTGGAGGCCCAGTGTGGCAGGGTGTTTTCCTGGGCTGGGGGAGAGACTGAGTCATGACCGTCATGCCGCAGCGTATAACCCCCACAGGGCCCCTCCCCGGCCCTGACTGTGCTGTAATAGGGCTGGCACCTGTCACAGACTAAGCTGGACATGCAGGCGGACAGACTCTCAACAGCATGCAGGCAGGCAGGAAGGCAGGCAGAAAGACAGGCAAGCAGGCACACAGGCAGGCAGACAGGCACACAGGCAGTAAGGCATACAGACAAGCAGGCAGGCAGACAGACAGACAGGTAGGCAGGCAGAAAGACAGGCAGGCAGACAGATAGGCAAGCAATCAGACAGGCAGGCAGGCAAACAGAGAGACAGGCAAGCAAACAGGTAGATAGACAGGCAGGCAAGCACATAGGCAGTCAGGCACTGTCAGGTGGAAAGACAGACAGACATGCAGGAAGGCAGGCAGGCAGGAAAACAAGCAGGTAGGCAGGTAGGCACACAGACAGGTAGGCAGACGGACAGACCGGCAGGCATATAAGCAGACAGACAGGCAAGGAGTCAGGCACACAGGCAGGAAGGCAGACAGGCAAGCAGGCAGGCAAACAGGCAGACAGGAAAACAGGCAGGCAGACAGGCAGGCAGACAGACTGGCAGACAAACAGGCAGGCAGGCTTATAGGCAGACAGACAGACAGGCAGGCAGACAGGGAAATAAGCAGACAGGCATATAGGCAGGCAGACAGGCAGATAGACAGGCAAACAGGCACACAGACAGGCAGGCAGGCAGACAGGTAGGCAGGCAGTCAGACAGACAGACAGGCAGATGCGTGTTTGACATGCAAGTGCCATTAATCTGGCTGTAGCTGGGACCAAGCCGCGCAGCTAAGCTCCCAGGAGCTTCTCCGGTGTGCTTCGCAAGGGACAAGGGTTAAATGGTCTACAAACAGCTCAGGAGCAGTCAGATAAGACAAGGGACAGCAGAGGGATGGGTAGCAGTGAGAGAGAACCATGACGGGTGTGGCTGCAGGGAGACAGGGGCATGGCTACATGAGTCAGAGGTCTGGCTACAGGGAAGCAGGGGTTTAGCTGTGGGTGAATGGAGGTGGGAAGTGCTCACCTAAACAGATCGTCTGCCCACTCAACAGATTGCCACCATTTCCCTTCACCCATTCAACACCTGCTCACCAGGGGGCCCCTCAAGACCTCTAACACAATTTGAACACTGATGCTTACCTATACCCAAATGCCCATCTCAGGATGACATCCTGGTAATGCCACTGAGCAGAGGTCCAATGTTCTGCCGATGAATAATCAGCACCCCATGTCAGGAGAGAGAATGGATGGATCCAGTGGAACGCACACAGGTCCACACATTAGTCTGAATGAGTTGTTAAAAAGGCCAAACCCTGGATATTAGGCCCATTGCATTTTTTCTTTCTATCTGCTGCATTTATACAAACTAACTAAATGTAGATCTAGAAGCATAAGCCTGGTCAGTTAAACGCTATCCCTTCATCCATGTAAAAGGCTCTTCATGTTCCCTATAATTTGAGAGGAAGGGGTTGCTTACGATTATTGGACACATGAGAGCAATCTGAGAGGTCCTCAGCAGCTAGCAGTGATTAATGGTTCAGGCAGCGAGATTCCTCGTTTCATTAGGGAGAGTGACCTAATGAAAGCAGAATGCAGGCACGCTTACCTGGAGCCCAACGCTCTGCAGCGGTTGAAAAATAACTTTGAGGCCCTGTGGGAGTTGAGCCTGGAGCTGCTGGGGAATTTTTCAGGAGCACAATAACTACAGTTCAGCACACAGGCGTGGAAAGGCGAGGCAGTCAAATGCCATTTCACAGCCTTGTTAATGTGAAAGTAAAAATCCAGACCAAGACTTTGTTTCAATCAACCGGTTGAGGACTCTGTGACTGTGACTCTTTATACTCAACTACCAGTAAGGCAGTTGAGTACTACCAGTTGAGTATAAAGAGTCACAGTCACAGAGCCCGCAACCGGTTGATTGAAACAAAATCTTGGTCTGGATTTTTACTTTCTGGACCTGAACTATTCACCTCTGTGTGCATAGCGGTTAATGTGAGGAATACTCAAAGACGGTCATCCCTTCCAGAGTGTCCCGTGCCCTGTGTTTCCTAGGACAAGCCCCAGGCTCTCCAAAGCCCAGTACTGGATAAGTACTTATGGAGAACAGACAGGTGATAACAGCTATATTTATACCTGAGTAGTAGTTTTATGCTTCTCCTAAATAAAATGCTAATTTGCTGTTCTGCTTTTAGCCCTAATGCTTTCTGGGATAGCCTGTGATCCTGACTTGATAAATAACTGTTAAAAATGGATGGGTTTCCCAGTTTTAAATATATGCCAAATAGATATTAAACTCTACGTCTACATGTGCTTTGCTAACATAATGAACGTTAGTGAGATGCTTTACCATGGTGTCATGTTAGCTGAAACTGACTTTGAAAGACGCCTCTCCTCTGATCCCATTCGTCAGACACTTTTTTCGGTGATTCAGTTTCGCCTTGGAAAAAGGGTGTTATAGTGAAACAAGAAGAACCAGATACTTGTGTGTTTAGTGATACGAGCCGCCGTGAGTCACAATTTGTGTGTGTGTGGGTTATGTATACATTACATTGCGGGGACCAAATGTCCCCAATATGTGATAAATGGCTACATTGTTGGGACCATTTTTTTTTGGATCCCCACAAGGCGAAATTCAATTTTATAAACATCTGCAATCAAAACACTAAAAATGTCAAAGGTCTTGTATTTTGTTTGGTTATGGCTGGGTAGGTGTTAAGGTTATCATTGTTGGGATCAGGTTTTTTCTATAAAGAAATGAATGTGAATATTTTATATAAAGATATGAATACAATCATGTGTGTGCGTGTGTGTGAGTGTTGTTGTGAGAGAGAGTGAGTGAGACATACAGTCTCCCCAGCTGGCCCTCGGCTCACATTGAATCACAGGGTTCTCACACTGACTTGTTTCCCACATGTAATGTGAGATGCTTCTGATTTTCCACCTGTGCTCATTCCTTTACTTCACGCGTGCTTGTCTGTGTGCCAAAAGCGTTACTTAAAATAATTTTTTAAAAACTTGATGGTCTTAGCAGCAATATTTCCGGAATCAGGCATTCCGCTTCATTTCTCACAATCACAGCGTAAGGCGGAGGTCTCAGCCGACGGCGGGATGCCGAGCCAGGAGACGGTCGCGGTGTGAAATCACAGCTTGCCCACTTCACAGTCAGCATTTAAAAACACGGATGTGATGATGGATAACGTAAGTGGATGTGCCGTGCGTGCAGGGTCTGGGGGCACGAGCAGGTAAGCGCGCCTGACTGGCTGCTCTGGACACCGGTAGCCGCCGGGATGATACGGGTGTGCCGGACACTGAAGGATAAACTGGGGGGATAAACCGGGGGGAGGGGGGACCCGCCACGGCAGCTGTGGCAGGCACAGAGAGGTCTTTATGTTCCTCTGGGTCATGGGCCACCTCGGCTCCTGTTTCGACCTGCTTTCGGGAGTCTGCTGGTGGTGACATCACGTGGAACCTGAGCATTGCCTGGAGCTCCGATGACGGACGCCTCTGCGCCATCACAGAGCGCCAGACAAACCCACTGCGGCCATCTCACCTTACCGGCATAACCATCCAGGCCCGGGAACAGCCCCAGCACCCAGGGCAGAGCAGCAGACACTGGGCCTGACGCAGTTCCCTCTTAAACCTCACTACACCCCTGTAAAAGTCTGACACGTGAAAAGAAATACAGGTATCATCAGTTAAACACTGTGACTTTACCCATTTAATGATTCCTTCATATCCTTTATAATCCAACTGAGACAAGGTTTCCCTTATTGGACATGTGAGGGCAATTCAGAGAGGCCACGCTTTCATTAGCTACGACATTCTCTGGGCTTTTCAGCACAGTTTTAGCCCAATATTCACGTTGCTTGTTGTTCACTGTTCAGTACAGCTGGACGGAGCACTTTACATGCCGTGGGGGGGCTCTGTTGATGGCAGAAACAAATTAACTATCTCTCTCACTATTCTTTCTTGTCCAGCTGGGACAGAAGACTTAAAATAACCCAGTCAGCGAGACTGTAAGGTATTATTCTTACGCTGTTAATGTAGCATTGTTTTGAGCTTGAGTCCACTGGTACCATAGATAATACAGAGAGACGTATAATGAAGAGCTCTTTCAATTAATGTGCTTTAAGAACTGAAGTGTTGACACAGTTGCATCTGAACAAAGCATAAAAAATTAAGGGAACAGTCACAGGAAAATGTACCGGCCCGTCTTTAGCCTGCGCCGAAGTCTCTATGGAGCTGCCGTTTTGCCTGCCTCCCATATTTGGTAGTGTAGATTCCAACTGTCTGTTACTTATTATTATTATTATTATTGTGATGGTGTGGAATGCATTACATTAAATGTGAATAAGAGCTGCAAAAATAACGGCAGCCAAAGCCACAAAGAGCTAGAGCACGCTGGGATGTTTAGGTAAGTTGACCTAATACCGTTACATCAAGCCAAGCCCTGACGTTCAATCAGACTCTTTTCAGTTCAAATGCACTTGAGCAAAAAGCTAACTCCTGCCAATTTGTAATGAGCTGGTGCATCCACAGTCCAGAAAGCGCTCTTTAGGGCATGCAGTGCCGAGCAGTGTTATACATCAAGCACAAGCGACAGAATAGTAAAAATACAGAGGTCTTCTTTTTCCTGGAATGTGCCTCGTTTCTGCCATTATTTCATCCTTAAAGGTAAACATAAAGCAGAGCCTATTAAAAAATTTTTAGCTTTCTTGAGATAAATATGTCTTGACAATAAACATTAGCAGAGGAAACAGAATTCTTTCTTTAGTTAGCGAAAGTCTCCCAGACACTGGCCATTGCTTTAAACAAAAAGCAACTGTTTTTGAATTTGATTTTTTTCTCCCTATGATATCAACCCGGTTCCAGGTCCACCAGCCCAGAGAATCTGGAAAGAGTGAAATGCGATTCTGCTCCTTCTAGACCCAATCAGTGATTGTCTGATTGGGAGTATAAGGGGTTTGGGGCTGCGGATGGAGATATATACTGGCTTTTTCCACATGCTTCCATCCTGCTTCCAAACCATTGTTGGCATAGGAGACAAGCACCACAGGCGCTATTACCCTGGTGATGATTTTTCATAACACAGGACTATTCTCCAGGTGGAAACCAAGGTCTTGACCAGAATGACCCCATGAAGATTGCCATCTGCAATAAATCAGTATTATGGTCTGGATGTCACTATCTTGCTTTCTGTCCAGTCCCATCCCACTTAAAGCAGAGCAGTGCTGGTTTGGTGAGCAGCACAGCCTCACAAAAATGCACTAATCTTGCCAAGCAGATCCCAGTGATGTTCACAGCTGCAGACCTTGGAATGCAGTATGTGTATTTTATGTTGGGAAGTGCATATGCATGTGCTCACATTCCTCACTCGTTTACTATGTGGTCAGCACTCTACTCACAATAAGCTGCTGTAGGTGACAGAGTGATATGGATGGACTCATGACATGTTCTAAATGCTTGAAAGTTAGCACAAGCCTGATAAGGAGGAGAAGCAATATTTTTTCAGACTCAATATGCACCAGAAGGCCAAGGTGTCCTTGAAATACAGCACAGACTAAATACTGGCTGTAACGTAAGGAAAGGATAAGAAATTGCTCTTCCCGGATCTGTGGTTCAACCAATGGATAGACCCTCCTCTTCAGTATCCTGGCATAGACTTTCCCAGGGAGGCTGAGGAGTGTGATCCCCCTAAAGCTGGAACACATCCTCTGGGGCCCTTTCTTAAAGATTGGGACCACCACCCAAGTCTGCCAAACCAAAGGCACTGTGCCTGACCTCCATGCAAAGTTGAAGAGGCATGTCAGCCAAGACAGCCCAACAACATCACAAGCCGTCAAGAACTCAGGCCAATCTCATTTATCCCAGGGCCTTACCACAGAAGAGGTTTCTGACTAATTCATTAACCACAGCCCAAATGATGTCTTCCGACTTTACTTCCTCCAAGGAAAGCGTATAAGTGTGATTCAGGAGGTCCTTGAAATACTCCTTCTAGTGCCAGACTGTATTCCCAGTTGAGGTCAACAGCTCTCCTTCGCCCCTGTAAACAGCAGGAGTAAAGACCTGTCTCCTCCCTCTCCCCAAATCGTCACACAGTTTGCCAGAATCTCTCTGAGGCCAGTCATTTTCCATGACCTCACAAAACTCCTCTCACACCCAAGTTCTTGCTTCCGCAATTGCCTAAGCCACAATCTGCATGGCTAGCTGGTACCGGTCAGCTGCTTCAGGAGTCCCACAAGCTAACTGAGCTCAGAGGGCCTCCTACTTAAGCCTGATGGCCCTTTATGGCCAGTCTCCACCACCGAGTTCAGGGGTTTCCACCATGACAGCTGCCAACAGCCTAACAGCCACAGCTACGCGTAGCCACATCAGATGGAGGCAGGGAACACTAGCCTTTCGAACTCAATGTCTCCAGCCTCCCTCAGAATGTAAAAGAAGTTCTGTTGGAGGTGTAAGTTGAAGATTAACCCGGACAGGGGCCTCTGCCAGACGCTCCCAGCACACCCTCACTATACACACATTTACATTTATGTTTATGTATACATATTTTGCAGATGCTTTTGTCCAATGCAAAGTACAAGTGAGGCAAATAGTGCATCACAAACATTCATGCTGTCAAGGAGTCAGCTGAGCATTAGTACAGCTAGGCTGAGCTTACAATGAACATCCGGATACAAGTGTAGGTAGTTTTGGAGCAGGAGTTATTACATATATAACTGTTAACAAAGTAAGAACCTATGCATTTGGTCTACCAGGTCTATCTGGCATTTTAACCCACCATCTGATCCAACTCACCACCAGGTGGTGATCAGTTGACAGCTCAGCTCCTCTCCTCACTCGAGTGTCCCAGACATAGTCACAGGTCTGATGACACAAAATCAATCATTGAGCTACAGCCTTGGGTGCTCTGGTGCCAGGTGAACTTATGAACACCATAATGTTCGAACATGATGTTCATTATGGACAATCTGCAATTAGCACAGAAAGCCAATAATACAGTACCACTTGGGTTTAGATAGAACAGGCTATTCCTCCTAGTCACACCGCTCCCAGTTTCACTGTCATTACCCACATGAGCATTAAAGTTCCCCAGTAGAACATTGGAGTCCTCAGAGGGGACGCCTTCCAGCACCCCATCCATGATGGCTGAACTGGTATTCAGCGCATAAGCACAGATAACCATCAGAATCCATCCCCCGACTCATAGTCAAAAGGAGGCAACCCTCTCATTTACTGGGGTGAACTCCAACGTTTTGGTGCCAAACCAGGGCACTATGAATAAATCAACACCTACCCAGTACCTCACACCCAGCACAACTTCAGAGTGGAATAGCCTAACCTCTCTCTAGGAATTTGGTTCCAGAGCCTGAGCCATGTGTTGAGGTGAGCCCATCTATGTCTAGTCGGTATCTCTCTACCTCCCGCACCAGCTCAGGCTCCTTTCCCACCAGAGAGGTTACATTCTATGTCTCTAAAGCCAGTTTTGGTAGCAGAAGATCAGTCTGCCAAGGCCTCTGTCTTCAACTGCATTCTAATCCACAATGCACCAGACTCCCATGCCCCACATGAGGGCGGACCCTTATTAATCTTTTGGGCTTTGCCTGGCTGGGCCCCATGGGTAGAGGCTCAGCCACCAGGGACTGGCCTTTGAGCTCCCTCCCAGCTCTGGCTCCAGGGTGGGGCCCTGATCTCCCTCATCTGGGTGAGGTTACATGGTCCTTACTCTTTTCCTTCTGAGTCACACTTTATCTGGCTGTTTACCTCAGACCAATTTGTCTTGAGAGATCCTACCAGGAGCAACAGCCCCCGAAAACATGCAATAGCTCCTAGGATCACAGAGGCACACAAACCCCACCATCACGGTAAGGTGGTGGTTCATGGAGGGGCCAACATTTATTATTAGTTATTTTTATTTATAAGGTCTAATTCATAACAAAATTAAACTAATAGTGAGAGAGATCGACTCTAAATGAGTCACTGGATTCTACCACTACTATAGATAATGCATCTTTGCGCCTTAAGATTTTTAAGGTTATAGTGGAGTAGGAGCCAGGTGCCACGTTTCAGTGCAGACTGTTCAAGCGCCAGGTGTTTTTGCCTCCTATCTTCTAGTGTCCTGAACTCCTCTGCTTAGCCGTGTCTCATAAAAGTGATTCATTTGTGTTCCTTTCCTTTCTCTTGCTTCCTCTCATGAATGCACCACAAGCTCAAAGTGGAAATGATGCAAGATTTCAGGACAATACAAAGTCATAATGCTACTTTGGCTGTGGTCGACCGTCGTCAAGGGAACCTGCCAAACAAACACAGGCTCCTCTGTGGCTTATTCAACTTACCTGGAATGAAGAGAGTCTCAGAAGATGGAGAGAGCAAACTGTCCTGTAGTACACAGTTACGCAAAAACGACTTGGGTATTTTTTCCTCTTATTTTTGTTTTTGATTAAGCCCAGTAAACAAAGCCTGTGTGACCCAGGCAGTAGTCTTATGGGGCCCAAAAGCCTTTTTTAAAATAATCACATGACCTAAAATTATCCAATTTGATAGACGAGACTGCACACGGGCCATATGTCACTACAGCTACAGAGAAGGATTGGAAACTTTTACACTATTTGTAATAAAACACCTGTGCCAGATTTTTATTTTCTAAAATTATTTGCAATTACGTTGTTTGCATGAACAATGTGATACACTGCTGGGTAAAATTCCCTTACTTCTTTTACTTAAATGTTTAATTTTTGGTGAATGATTTTATTTTCATACTATCTGCAGACTTGAGCAATTTTCAGCTTTCAAGGAATTTCTGGCCTGCAGCTCAGAATTGATTCGATCAGATCATAATCAAGGATCTGGCAGATATGGTCGGTCCAGGCTTTGATGTTAAGCTGTGGTAGTTGCAATTCTAACCATAATGCGGGTCATTACACTGACCCTGACCCATAATAAGACATAACTGTAGGCTATCGCTTTCAGTTACCATTTCCCTAGTTAATGTTAAAAATATCCAACAGACCACCCAGTCATTTTTTGTGACCGCCATAGCTAGGATATTTGGGCTGGTGGACACAGTCACAGTTGGTTCGTGGCATCCTATGAGAGTTCACAGTCAATTTTCACTGAGGCCAGAGGGATTTGTTTAAGGCACTTAGTAAAACCGCTCACAGTCAGGTCTGCTTTTTGGAGTAAAACACTTTCATGTCCTTAGACCAGCCCATCAATTAGCCTTAAGGCAAAACAAATCAAATGAAAATTACACACCTAACTATTGTCCATTATTTCCAAACAATGAACGATGGTAAGTCAGTGTCCTCACTATGTTAGTACTATTTTGGCAGAGAAAAGGATGAGTAAACATGTCATTTAAAGACAATTAATTTGCATTTCAGAAAATAACCTATTGATATGTATGCTTTTATATATATTAATGTTAATAATATCCTAGAATACACCATAGATACTCCAGGTTGATAGGAACTATAAGAGATATTCAAAACAGTACAGTTTTTCTTGCTTTGTAAACATATTTCCTTAAGTTTTCAAGGAGGAAGAACTTTTCAAGAATGACACTCTAAGATGAACCCAGAACCAATATACTGGACCCCGGTTTGCCAAGGGGGGGATCTGCACTCTCAGTCCTGTATTGTCTTGTGGGTAACACTCTCTCCCCTCTGCATGCCTTTCATAACAGAGTTGCCCCTAGGCACTTTACATGGGTGTGTTTTGATATTAAAAGACAGTAATACAAAACAGGGAAAAGGAAAAACAAAGAAATTAGGTAAAGAAAGCTGCATGACAATGGAGGAGAGGAAACAAAAAACTCCCAAGTAAGGAGAAAAAAAAACCTCTGGGGCTCCAGGGTCAGCTGGCTGCCCAACCCCCCTGGGTATGCTAACATTATTGCACAGAAAAGAGTGGGCTTGCTTGCTAAAAGCAAGATGCATGCTGTGATTATGATCAAGCCGAAGTCCATCAATGAGTCTGTTCTCCATGCTGGCCTGTGTAGGGTGGCAGACTGGAGGCTGCATCCACCATGTTACAGTTCGTAAGTTACATCCACGATGTCACCTGTCCATAGGACCGAACCAGGACTCCAGCTCAGATGGTGCCCTGCCCGGGCACCACCCGGATATGTGGGAAGGCAGAGAGCATGAGTGATCAGAACATGCATTGACACATTAATGGCCAAGCATAGTAGATAAAAATGGCATGTACAGTAGCACCAGCAGCCATAGTTATGGTGTGTTATAAGTTAAGTTGTGGGTAAGCTAAACTGAAGTAATAGGTCTTCAGTCAAGATTTAAAGACTGAGACCGATTTGACATCCCGAACATAGGCTAGCAAACCATTCCGCAATATAGGGGCCCAGTAGCAGAATGCTTTATCGGCAACTGTCACTTTATTTATGTGTAGAATGACAAGGAAACCTGCATTCTGTGATCTGAGTGGATGATGCGGCATGTAAACTTGAAGAAACTCTGTCAGGTAGGCAGGTGCTAGACCTTTAAGAGCCTTATATGTAAGTAGGAGAACTTTGAAGTCAATCCTGAACCTATTTTGGTTATGTTGCATAGCTGTGGGAAGCATACCTTCGATACTGCATCCACATGCAATTTAAATGAGAGACTTGTATCTAAGATGACACCTAGATTACAGGCTGAGCTGCTGAGGGAAAAGTTCAGCCGTTTGGAGTGGAGTACAGACATTATGGCATTCCTATCTATGGACTTGACGCCAAACAACAGAACCTCAGTTTTCTGAGCATTTACTGCCAAAAAAATTTCAGCCATCCAAGTCTTGACTTTATTGAAGCACTTAGCTAGAGTAACAATAGGTGCGAAGTCATTAGGCGTGACCGATATGTATATTTGGGTGTCGTCAGCAGGGGAATGATAATGAACATTATGTTTTCTCATTATAATACCTAATGGCAGCATGTAGAAAGAACAATAAAGGACCAAGCACTGCTCCCTGTGGCACTCCATATTTAACTGGTGACACAGACGACGGAGTAAAATTATTTGACATTTGAACATATTGATAACGATTAGTTAAATACAATTTAAACTACTTCAACACCGTTCCACACAACCCAGCCTCAGATTTGAGTCTTTGTAATAGGGTGGAATGGTCAACCGTGTCAAAGGCTGCACTAAGGTCCAGAAGCATTAGCACAGTTGGGCTGCCAGCATCAGTTGCCATTGCTATGTCATTTACGACTTTAGTTAAGGCAGTTTCAGTGCTGTGTCCTGGACGGAAGCCCGACTGGAAAATATCCAGTATATTGTGTGTCTTCAAGTATGACTGAAGTTGAGCAGCAACTATTTTCTCCAGAACTTTTGACAAAAATGGTACATTAGAGACAGGTCAGTAATTGCTGATCTCCTATGGATCCCGACTTGGTTTCTTCAGCAGTGGTATGATTACTGCTTTAAATTGGTCAGGCACATCACCTGCAGACAGGGACGCATTCATTATGGCAGTTATTGGTCTTGCCAGAACTCCCAGGGATTCCTTAAGAAATATGTCAGCTGGACTTGGCAGAGGCCAGTCTTATGAGCTGTAGATGGACCTTCCAAAGACAAAGTAGTGAGGGAGGCTTTGGCCTCTGATCGAGTGCTCTGCTTGGGATGGTGTGGTGGTTGGCTTGCTGAAATGCTTCCTTCAAGCAGAGCGACAGTAAAGCCAGGCTCACAGTGTTAATGCAATGCCACAAGATTTCTCAGCAATTAGACACAACCCTCGCTAGAGGCCCACTGCCTGAGAACAGTCACTAACTAAATATATAAAAGGCCTTTTATTTAGGACTGAATTTCTGAGGAAGTTGGCCAGCACTAAAGACATTTTTTTTATTAAAACTGAGAGCCCCTGCAGCTCTGACCAGAATAAGCTGTTAGTTGTATGGATGGATGGATGGATGGATGGATGGATGGAAATCTTAACACTGAAATAATCTTTCTCAGTTAACTTTCTCAGTTTAACTATCATTACAAGCATCTATGCATGCTTATCAGTTACACACACCAATATTCAGCAACCACACTAAAAAATAGTTAACAGCTGACACATTGGGCACCGAATGGGATACAGTTCTCTGTAATGTAAATCAGCTGCAGGGTGAGACAGTAAGCATATAAACAGCAATAAATCAATAATAAAAATTAGCTTATGCTCCACAGAATGACCTCTGCTCTTTGTTTAATTTTATGAATTTTAAAGATTGTTGTTCCTAATATTAAAAATATTCTCTGTTTTAACAACAGCACAGAATAGACTCATGCTCTTATCACGGACTTGCGCTAATCTAATTTAGTTGTGACCTCATCCGTGATCTGGGGCAGGCTCTGCACACTTAATTCCGAGTTACCTTACACCTGGATGAAAGAGGCACTTGAATTATACATGCCACGTCAGAGCTTCTGTCCAGCCGCTGGGAAGACGCGAACCCAGCACAGCACACCTGCTGAAATGTCCAGGTAGGAGGAGAGGGGTTTTATTTACTTGATCTCACCTCCAATTCTTCCTCTAGCAACACATCACTGCTGTTGTACCCTACTGACTAATGCAGTGTTTCCCCACCCGGTCCTTGGAGAATCCCAGACGGCCCACATTTTTGCTCCCTCCCAGCTTCCTGCCAGACAGTCCACATTTTTTCTGCCTCCAAAACCTGGGAGGCAGCAAAAACGTGGACCGTCTGGGAGTCCCCATGGACCAGGTTGAAAAACACTGGACTAAGGGATCCAGCACTGAAGAATCCATCTTCCTGTCAATTAAGAAAGGTGAAGACGACCCTAAAAGCCATAAAATTGTAAGAAAGCCCAGAGGGCCCTCTCCTTGTCCCGCCCATGCCCCTCCCATTGAGAAATGAGGAATGCTGTAAAACAGGATCATTCATCTCACTGTAGTGAAACCGTCAGGAGAGAGAGGCCATTACTGCCCAATTAAACAGCAGTTACGCCCTAATTGAGGCTCCCGTGACCCGTCCTTGAGTGAGCAGTGAACTGTGGGACGGCCAGGCAGCCACATGAACAAAACTCTGCATCCAACCTGAATGCTGTCAGCAGAAAAAAATCTCTACAGATGTTTTTTGCTTTTGCATTTATTTTATCAAATTGGTGTTAAAGAGATTAAAAATACTGCAAAACTAAAGATGGCTTTTTGGCTTACAGATGCTGTTATCGGTCATGAATATGAATATGTCTTGATGGGTGTTAACTTACAATCACACACTCCCCCTGTATTGGGTATTACTAGTGCAGTGCTCCTGTGATTTTAACGTTATAAATCAGCTTTTCGTTGAATTGGACAGCACAGCTTTTTATATTGTTGTGAATCATACTGAGACTCCGGTGATCTCCACACCTTGATTATGTTACGGCCCATAGACAATTCTCACAGGAAAGATGGTCACCCAGATCATGCTTGGGTATCACCCCCACATGCCCATTCATGTGACATGTCTACATAAAAGAAGCAGGTTATAATAATTCAGCTAAAATGTGGTAACATCTGACCAGGACAGTCATCCATGTGGTGTTGATTACACGTAGAATGTGAGGGGTGTAGCTGTCTGTGTTATTTTGCTACATGAAATACTTCTAATGTTATATATTCAGGGTATTACAGTTATTTTACCTGCTAACTATGGTTTTTGAGAAAATCAGTATAATATAAGTAAACCTTTGTGTACATTGATTTATTTCAATTGATATATTTGGCGGATTCATGAGACAAAGTTACACTAGACCAGTAAATATGGACACATTTGCCGTGTTTATAGAATAAATGGGATACATCAGCATCCGTTTGGAGCAAGAATGTGTCACATTGGGACAGTAATCCCTCATAAATCTCGCAGGACCCCATGAATGGAGAGAGGATGGGGGTGCTAGAGCGAGAGAGAAGCGGGATCACGCTCCCAGCACCTGCATCGGCAGATAGATTATATCTCTGTAGCTCCCTTTTTGTGTTTAATTATGCCTGAGAGTTGAGAATGTATGTGTGTATCTAGGGGAATCTGTTTGCCTGGTATGTATGTCTGTGTGGTATGTGTGGCTTCTCCCTCTGTGTGAGAAAGTATGTAATCAACCCAACCCATCTAAGGAGAACCTGTCTGTTAGAACACCCCGAAGAAGTGAGAGACACTCTTTGCCAGTTGTGAATGAAAGTATGTGGGTGAATTCCACACCCTCCCTCACCCTCTTCCCAGTCTGGCATGTCAACAAACGGCTTATCTTATTGTCAACTGTAAGTTTTGTGTGATCAATATACGCACGATTCAATGGTGACGGAAGCACGACAGCATTTAGACTTTAAATACTTTCTGACCTTTTATCTATTCAGATTCCATCCCTGAAACAACAGCAAAATGGTTAGTGTCAAATGTGATGTCTAAGATAAACATTTGGGTACATAAACACTCAGTGTATATATCAATTTAGTGTGTGGGTAGGCACAATATATGTTTGCAGTGTGTAGTTTCGTCACGTCCTGTGATTACTCTCAGATTACATTCTTCCCAAAGAAGACCATTATCACTGCTTGAGGAGTTAGGTATTTCTGGTCAAAACTTTAAAGCATTCCCATGCTGTAATGTGCAGATGTTCCTATTTTCACCTCGATCCCTGTGGACCCCAGTAAGCATGCACATAAGATCCATAGTGAGTAACTTCATGGAAGAGCAGGACTGGTCTGGCTACACTGCCCTCAACCAATTACTATTACTGGTTCCCTTGCGCCCACCCAGCCTGCACCGAATGGCGCGAGATAACTGTCATGGTTACTGGATTACAGACCATAAATAGGCACTGCAGGCACACCTAAACCTGAAAGTGAAGCCACCATTGAGGGCCCAAGACATGTTGTGCATCACACAAGACTGGGTTATTGTCTAAATCACATCAATGATTGTATAAAATTCACTTCCAGCAAACACCAGTTCCACCTCAAATCATTCTAAAGTCTAGTTTCATTAAGTTTTAGTCATATTGTTGTCAAGGAAACCAAGCTAAAGTAAACACTTATGCACTGTCACAATGTCACGTGATAACTAGGCTGTTACCAATCAGTCGTTCGACCTTTAATTAGGATGAGAAAGGGATTCAGTGTCAATATCACGTCTTTTACATATATTTGAGGACGGCTCCCGATGAACAAAAGCCATCAAGTCATTTAATATCTATGTCCTGCACTCCATTCCACACAGGCTGACATCATAGACACCGACATCCAGCCGGAATCACAGACAGCACACATCACATGGAAGATGATGACGGAGGCAAGGCCAAGTGTAGGTCGCGGGTGTTTACTCTGCTACAAGTGCCGCCCGGGCCGTTGACGAGCCTCAGCGGCGGGGCCGCAGAACACAGGGCCATTCAGCCACTTCAGCTGCCCTTTCAGGCTCTGAGAGAGACGCAGTGCGCCAGAAACACAGCAATGCTGACACAACAGGTGTGGAAGAGCTCCATAATCAAGAATTGGAGAGCAGGGTACTGCTGCCGAGAGACACAGAAGCTGCGGTGGATCAGGCCCTAAGGAAAATCCAGTTCTACCCGTTAAGGTGGGGCTAGCTGGTGCAGGCGAGCTGCCAACCTCAACTTTTTAAAGACACCTTTGGTTAATTATTTGGAATGAAGATGATGAGCTGGAAGGTCCAGGACCTTTGAAATGTACAGCAAACTAAAAGGCTGACTTTAAAGGGTTAGCAAGGATAGCAAGTTAACCTTTAATCCAGGTTAATAGGGCTTAGCTGAATGACCACAGATTCTAGTTTCTGAGGGTCCTATCATGCTGAGGCTTCTTATTCTGACTGTTGTTCAGGGGAGGGTATGCTGTTTCCAGCATCATTTTGTGGCCAATAGGGGGCGCCACACAAATGCGAGGTTTGAGTGGTGGTAAACACTATCATTGCCATTATTACTAGTATTTCTGTTACTATAAGCCAAAATTGTTCCTCACAGAAATCGACGGGCTTCATTTTTTTGTTCCAAATCATCCGTTGATAATGCAGAGCTGGACCGTATGTGTTACCAGCTGTAATAAGAAATACAGCAAATCTAAGAGGCAGACACTTGACACTTATTTAAGATGATGCTGACTGGTGCCCAATTTTACGTTCTGTTTTTATTTATATGCTTTTATCCAAAGTTACATATAATTGAGAAAGACAGTCCCTGGGGCAATTTCTGGTTATGGGTGTTACCCAAAAGTGAAGTCACTCTGCTGACCACAGGATCCAGTGACCTTCCGATCACAGGATCTAAACCTGCCAAGTCACACGCTGCCCCACAGCTAGACACAAGGGAGACACTGAGGAGATGCTTAGCAGTAGGGGACTCCCTGTCCCCCCAGGCTGCTGGTGGGTTGGAAAACGCCCATATGGAGCCATCGAAGGAAGCTAAAAGATGGCCCCCAAAAGCTCACAGCAGGGTAGACTCCTCCACTGGCTGTCAATGCGGCTTTTGTCAGAACTATAAAGAGCACCCTTGTTGAGCACCACAGCTAAAAAAGGAACCAGGGCCTGCCACCATGGCTCCGTCCACCTCACTGTCTCCTAAGTCACACCAGGGGACAAAGGAAACACCCAGAATGTTTTGGTGTGAATGCTGTGGGGCCCAGGCTTTTTATAGCCTCTGTGGGGGATTGGTGGGGGGTCTCAGACATGAAGAGAGATACAGCAAGTGATTATGGAATTCTGTGAAATCCCAACCCTCAGATCCAGGCAATGAGATGACAGAACCATACGCTGCAGAAATGACCACACTCTCCTACTGACCCAACGTTTCCGAAGTATGACAGTCTACGATGTGTCATTATGATTAAACCTGAATGATCTATGCGTGAATAACGGGAGATGATCAATTTCTGTAACACTGACTTGCACATTTTCATTCTTCCCCCCATAACGACATAACATGTCACACTTGGAACTTAAGGTAATTCAATTTCTTTAGCCCAACCTCTCCATAGCTGCTGAAGGGAGGATCAATACCTCCAGCTATGCCCTGTCCCCTACCCCCTTGGGCTGATGGGTTTTGACCCTCTGGGGCGCTCTGAATTGCGAATCCTCACTCCCTGTCTCATTGATTTTTGGGGGAGGGTTTGGGGGAATCAGGGCCAATTCAGGGGCTGAGAGACGAACAGAATGATTGTTCCTTTCATGACAATGTTAACCACCATGATGTCTCACACACGCACAACATGCTACAATAAATGACAGTTATCACCTACTCATGAGAAACATCTATCACACAGGACAATAGCAATGAGTATTTTAACTGATAATTCTATTCTCTCTCATTCCTCATCTGAATTGAGACATTTTAATAAGTGTTGAAAGAAATCCAAATGTAGAAGAAACTCCATGTTATAATCACTTGGGAATTGCTATATATCTCAGCTATTAAAACGTGCTTATCCATAATCCCATAGTCTAGACCGCAGCTTGAGGCTGAGCCAGTTAAAAATTCCGCACCAGTGGGATATACTGGGTTTTTCTTGAGCAGAGGAAAGGTGGTTTTACTTTGCCAGGGCAGACTGGTTGGTTTCTGTATGAAGGAGTCGTACAGACCTATGAGGTGTCTCCCCAGGCTCCTCCAGCTGCACTGGTGCTCCAGCACACTGCCACATGTTCCATCGTGTACAAAGATAGTCTCTGGCAAACTTTGCTATATGATATGCATAACAGAAATGAGTGATACATTTATTTAGCAGATGTTTTTGTCAAAAGTGGAATACAGGTGAAGCAGTTTATAGTAACAAATTCACTTTGCATAGGAGCCAGGGCTTTAAATAACAGCAGAAATGTCAGTCTGATATGAACACCATGATGATTAGGTTGCTCTAAACAAGGGCAACATACAAGAAAAGAGCAAATGGGAATGTTCTGGCTGGTTATTCAGCTTGCAGTGGGCTCTTTTGGATCACAGCTCGCAAAGCTGTGGATGCTTTAACCAGGACTTGTCAGAGACACAGGGGATATGGGACCAAACCATCTAGAAACCCCTGACAAATTTGCATGATTACTGAACCAATAGCCACTGTCACTTGGCTGGGCAAAACAGAGTCAGACTTTATCATTCTCACCATTTATGTTCCTTCAGGTTCAGGATTGCTCCTTTCTCTGGCCAGTCGGCTCTAACCCCCCCCCCCCCCCCAAATAACACACATACATAGTGTTGGGGAAGGTACTCACAAAAGTAATCCATTACAGAGGTGGAAAGTTCAGGTCCAGGAGGTACAAATCTAGACCAAGACCGTTTTGTTTCAACCAACCAGTTGAGTATAAAGAGTCACAGAGTACTCAGTCAGTCATTCAGAGTACTCAATGAGTAACTTTCTCAACATTGCGCATACACAGCGCCTTCACAATGACCTATAACACTACAAAGCTTGTTGACATTTCTAGAGGTGCATCTCTTGCAAATCACTTAAAAAGTCTAGGTCCCTGCACACAAAAATGTGAGCTCAGGTTACCTAGCAAAGCAAAGCCCGGATCTGGTTACTGATAAGTGTGCCTTTATCAAATCCTAGCTGTTATCAGGCCTGCAGAGGCTCTTGCTCTTGGCTGGTAGAGTATGCCAGACTATCAGTCACCATATCACACCTAAACCAGAAAAAGCTAAACCTCTGTGGACACAGGTGGAAAGGTACCACCTTCAGCAATGTAGCAAAGGTGAGGCAGTATAGTCAGTTTCCTTTCTAGCTCGTGTTGTCTCATAGGAGCAGAAACAGCATGTTATTTTACATACACGATTGGTATTAAAAGCTAATTAGAGCAATAAACTGACCTGCATTATACTTCCTGTGCAGAAGCACTGGATCAGCAGAACGTGAGACTCATACAGCCAACCCCGCTGGACTGCAGCACTGTGGCGCAACTCTGCAGCAGCGGGGTGAGGATGCACGAGCGCGGCAGACGCGCCGACTGGCCGCATGTTCCAGCAGCAGCAGTGCAGCGCTCCCGACGAGCTGCCAGATATTGCAGTAAGACATCAGCTTCAGCTTTTGTGGCTCTTTTTGTCCAACCCGAGCTGCATCTCCCCTCCCTCCCTGCCTCTCTCTCTTTCGCTCAGACTCTCATACCCACATTTAGACCATCTCTGTATTTCAAGCAGACTCAGAGTAATTAAAGCAGAAAACCTCATCTGATGAGGAAGGGCACGAGAGTGACCTCACTCACCCGCCCCAGACGCCTGCCTCAGCTCAGAGAGAAGCTAGGCACTAGAGGGAGATGTGTGAACAGGAGTATTTCTGGGATTCAATGGAGTCCATCCAAACAGGTGCCATGCCCCCCTCCCCCCTAGGGGGCAGTCCCGTGAGCACATCAACCACCCCCAGCACCTGTTCAGCATGGAGACACAGCACCAGCCCCCCCACCCACCCCTGATTTGGTGGAAGCCACACACAGCGGAAATCTTAGCTAGCTGACAACTAACACACCCAGGTTATAAATATCACCTTTAAGAGCAGCGATTGCTTTCAGATGCCACATTCAAAGACACGTAGACGCGGACACAATGGCACACCCGCTTACGACTGTAATACACTCTGAAGATTGAGGACAGCTGTTTTGTATTTTTGAATCCGTCTTGCTTTCTACTGTCCCTTCCACAGTTGCTGGGGGAAATAAAGCATATCCTGGCTGAGGGCCTCAGTGGCGGGTGGGGGCATCATCTCCTAGAAAACAGACATAACTATCCTGGGCTGCTAGCCCTGAAGAGGCTGGAACTTTGGAACTCGTATTTCATTCGAAACGACTATCCTACAGAAACATACAAAGACTTGGCCCTCCTTGGGGTTTAGCAAGCAGCTCATATGTGCATACCTACTCCTGTGGAATGCAAAGGCCATAGAAACCAATAATACACTCAAGCAGCAAATGCCAGGTGCACAAGCAGCACAGACCTTCTGAGAGCAGGGAGAAAGAGCAGAACATGTCAGTGAGGAGGAAGTGAAACTCTGTGACGTCACTCTGCCAGCAGTTTCCTCAATCGAATCACGCAGCGGAAGCAGAGCACGCCCCAGACGAAGCACAAGTGCCCAAAAGTGGCGGCTCGGCTGTCCCACCATGCCTCTCCCCCCACGGGCTTAATCGAGGCCAGGTGGCAGGGATAACAAAAACAGACGTTATCCCCTGGCAGTCGTCGTGGACAGCAAGGTTCAGCACAAACATACACTCCTTGCGTTCTCATGACCGTTTTTTAACACTAACATGGCAGGCAGCCACGGTCAGCGTACTGCACCCCACCCAGAATTTTCAGTTCACACAGAGGGTCTGCATGTGTTCAATAAGCAGGCGATGAAGATCCAACTCCTGTCTGCTCGATCAAAGCAACCCGGCAGGCCGCAGACCTGAGAGCAGACCCAGCCTCAGTGATGAGCCATGGGGTACACCTGTCACTCGCGCCCTGACAAGCCACTGGCCGGGGTTCAGTAACCTCCCGGGCTGCGCTCCTGGCTAACCAGATGGATCCCGGGAGCGGCCTTGGCGTCCAGCCCCCAGTTTGTAGAAGCCTGATAAACTTTTGGGTCACTGAGTGCGTGGCGTGGAAAAGCCAGATTGGCTGAATATGGTCCAAAAAAAGGGGGGGAGTTCCCAACGTCTTTGATACAAAACATTTGCAACAGCATTCTGCAAAATGCAGGTAGCAGCTTAGCCTCCGCATCAAATACGGCCGCATGGACATTTCTTATGCCTGGCGATCTTACGAAAGAGAACAGAAAAAAGAAAGGATTTGAAAAACGGCAGGAGTTAATTATGCATTTCAGAAAGTGGAGGCCGTATGGAACGAGTGCTACGGACGGCCCATCTGTCACCAGCTTTGAATATAATGTTCCTCTTTAGGGCAAAACAGGAACTTTATGTTGCACAGTTTCAGGTACCTTCTGCATTTGATAAGCAATGGTAATAATACTGGGGAAACCATGATATTTCAATCTAGGCAGAATTGTACAATACCCGTAAAGAAAATAATTTCTTTTAACGGTAAGAAAAATTAAAAAGTGCAGCCAGACAAAAGACTGGCCAGCCATAAAATAATGGGAAAAAAAAAACTAATGTAAACAAGAATGTGAAACACTATGTTATGACCTGGTGCCCAGTACTACACATATTAGCCCATATGGTACACATAATTGAAAATATTACTTAACCCACATATATTTGTGTCTTTTAAAGAAATATTTTTATAAATCAGAACATTTTCAACAAATCATTTTCTAGAGTCTCTAGCTTGTGCCCATATTTGCTGGGAGAACAGCACGGTCATCCGGCAGTTGCTGCCATGTTGTCTTGGGTGGCATGTAGTGAAGATTCACGCAGGAGGGTGCCAAACCTCTGGGGGGCACCGGTCAGTACGGATGGAAAAGGAGTGGGCTAAAGAGCTAGAGGGCTGTCTGTCCGTCTCTGGGACAGAAACCCGATTGTGGCCAGACGGCGGCAGGTTGACTTGACTGGGCTGCGGGTGGCTTTCATGTAGCCGTCACCACCCCTCCGCCATCCCGCCGAGGGCTCCAGGAGCTTATCTGGCAGGACGCAAGGCCGCCACGCCCGTCTCTTACGACGCCCCCTTTGCTGAGCGCGGAGTGAAGCGCACCAGACGGCACGAGGCTCCAGAAGGGCTCCCTCATTAGTCAGACGCAGAGTGCCTTCGGCAGAGCAGATTAACAGAAAAACGCTCCCCCGCCTCTGTTAGCTTTGGCGCTCTGACTGATGAGCACAAACAGGGAGCAGAATAAGCATCTCAGCACCTCCAGCCCGGCCCTTTGATACAGCCACACAGACAAACAGCATCAAGCATGAACGGGACACTTATTCGACCACTGATCTGTGAGGAGAGTCATTCCATACTTTACCCTCTTCCATGGATTTACCCTTCAGTACAAGCAGGTCAGCCGCCCCAGCACCACAGACACACGTGATCTCCGGGTCCAAAGGTCGGCAAACATGCATCATCGATTAGGCTCACCTCGTCTTTGGTGGTCCAGAATACATAAATGGTCAGGGATCTCAATAGTTGCGACATACTTATGCAGAATGTGCCCCCACCACCACCCTTTTCTCACCCAAACAAACAGCAAACAAGCAGCTCTCTCCTGTGGCACTCTAAAACTGTTATATACACATAAGGAGACACAGATGTCCGCTTGGACTAACAGGGCACACGTTACACGCCTGCTTGACCACGAGAGCCCCCTCTGCAGGCTGCAGTGAAGCCTGGGGCCTCACAGTTTCTGTTTTCTGGATAAGCCTTAGGTCACGTAGAGGTGAGGCCTAATGAATTGAAGCCCGTCATGAAAAAGCACCATGATCCCCCTACCTCTGGGGGCAAAGGTGGACTCTAAAAGAAGGGGGGGGGGGGAGCATGAGAAAACAAAAGCCTTGTTGACATACCCAAATGCCGTAAATCTGTCGCCAGTTCCCTCAACAACTTTGGGTGTGGGTGGGGGCTACCACATGCCTCTCAGGTGACTTGACTGGAGCTCCCAGCATGCTCCTCTCTGTCAGAGCGGCAACAGCCCCCAGGCCTGCTGAGGGCCAGAGGCAGCCTGGCACTACGGCACCCAGCTCCCCAGCCAAGCTCGCTGACAGAGATGGCTCCCAGCGAGTGCCAGTCGAATTATCAGAAATCCAAGCAATGAGGGACCAATTACAGGCTTACAGTCATTTCCACAGTTCCAAAATCAATGAGGAAAAAAAAGAATTGACAGTAAAGAGAGTTTAAAAAGTCCCATTCTCCATGAACAGTGAAGCCTTTTCCCTCTTGGGTTGACAATGTAATAGCTGGGAGGAACTGCACTACTGAAAAAAACAAACATGGAACCCACACAGACTTAAACTGGGCCTCATTGTGTTAAAACACCCCCACTGGCTGCAGACAATGTACTCCCACCCCCAGGCCAAACAAAACCAACAACTGAAACACCCCTCCCCCAATCACTGCTGAGGACTTCCACTCCAGAAAATGCACCCAGTACATTGCCGATCAAACCAAACCTACAGGTACCGCAGGTATATTGTATAAACTGCCCTTTAGAGACATAATAGGGCATTTTGCTATTGTAACCGACAACCCATTGTCTCGCATTCTTTAAACCTGAAAAAGTACTTACTGCATATAAATCTACATAACCAGAACATAGTAGGAAGAGCTTGATTTGACAGGAACGGGAATGTCTGCATAATCCCTATTAGAACCCAAATTATTAGATGGAGAAAAGCCTGTGCCTTCATTTCAAAGCCAATAATAAAGACATTGAAAATAGTTCTTATGTATAATCGGCTGTGCCATTGATACATAAACAGGACAGCATTAACACCAAGGCTTTGTATAACTTAGAAGACTCAAATGTCTACCACAGATCTATGATAAGAATCAAAAAAGTGGTTCCTCTGTAGTTAAGGCAAAAGTTAGTTGAATAAAGAATATTTTTATACTCGAATCAACTTCCCTTCTATCTAGGTCCTGAAGATCAGAAAATGCTGTCATTTTTCAACTAGAGAGCTGACAGGCTGAGCTGCTGCAATCATTGGGCACATATTCAGGTTATACAAAAAGACCATTTTCCAGGCCCAAAAGCCCAAGAATCTGACAAATCTACAGTAAAGACCTTTACACTTCAGCAAGGCTTAAGGCCACATAAAACATACTTTTTAACACCAGGAAGTCAGTCAGTTATAAGACAGAAGCTATAAAAACGTTTCGGTGTCTGCCTAAGATGGCACTTATTCTATTTGACCTGATTAGAGCCTCTACATCATTATGAAAAGTTTCTTTTTTTCCCCCACTGGCAAGTGCTACACTGGCACCACTGAGGAACACCACAGCTGCCAGGAACTGTTGAATTGGTCCGACTGGTGCGTGAGCCCTGAATTTCCAAAGCAGCTGTAAAAGCAGCCTGTAAGATCTACTCCCCAAAGGCAGCCAGAGGAGGAAGTCCTATGAACGTACTGAGTGCGAAAAGAACAGGACGCAGAGTAGAAACAACAGAGCGGCCTCCACCGACACACACTGGGGACAAAAGAACGGGCAGGCTTCCCGCAGAACTCACAAAGTACCATAACTGCTCCCCATGGGATGAGAAACGAGACATAAACCCGCACTGCTAGCCTAAAGCATGCCTACTAACAGGCCAACATCCAAATCAGCGAAATCAACAATAATAATAAAAAAATCTAATTCACAACCATTGTTACTGACAGACAACATTTTTAACCCATAGACTGATCATGTGACAACTTCCATCCGGCTACACGCTACGTTCTTTCTTTGGCAGCGTTACCCAGCAGCAGCCATTGACTGCCACCATGTTCAGAAAGCATAAAGATATTTGGCCAAACTGAAAAGTCCACTGCTTTTGTCACTCAGAAGAAACTTCAGGGTCATGCCAGGAGGGGGGAGTTGGGGGGTCCTCAATTGACATGCAACAGAATAACAGCCACGGAGCAGAGATCTTGCCGAGAAGATTTCTGCTTTCGATTTATTGTGCACTTATATCCACCTGCAGGTGTAAACCCAATACAATTTCCATCATTTGCAGATATGTATCAGACTTATGATTTCCTATGATAACATTCAACATACATTTTTAACAGGCACGTTATAATTTGTGTCAGGACCTTTCTGTACCATTCATTTAAATAGGGGGGAATTCCTTGAAGAAAAAAAAAAAACACCTTACAAGATACAAATCTTACCTCTGACACACTCAGTAGAGCTGTATCAACATATATATTTAGCCCTCTGACCATGTACTGGAGAAGCAACTGCACAATGGACTAGTGAACAGTAAAAAATACAGTACTTAGGAATATAAACTATTTTGTGCACTATTTGGCACTGCAGTCACTGTAAGCTGCGCTTTGATTTTGCAGATGCATTTCCTTCACACATTAGTGGAAGACACCAAGGACACCAGCGTATGTTTGCTGTGACTCATTTTCAATCCAGCCAAGAAAAAGATTTCGATCCACCTTGTCATGAGCCTTATTTACAGAAGAATGTCATGGAAACAAGAATTACTCAAGAACTTTTCAAAGCTAATTACACCATGACTTTCTTTTTTACCAGCAATGACGTGTTTGTATAAAGCCCAATTTCAAAATAAATTGCTTCAACAAAATGAAAAAGAAACATGTAAAATCGCTAGTTTAATAGGCTTTGTTACAATTACATTGTTGTTCTGTACATTTAACTTTTAATCAAAAGAATATAGTAAATAGAACAAAAAACATGGATTTATAATTTAATTACAGAAGACAAGATTTTTTTTTGACTGCATGACAGGGTTGAAGAAGCATAGAAGCCAATTTGTCATACAAGTTCCAAAGTTCACACCTCCTGGAACTATGCCATGAATGAAACTGTGTTGGTTGGTTAACATTTTATGGAAAATAACATCAAATTATTCCCATGAAGTCTCACTTCAACACCACCCCTTGACATGGCATACGTTAAGGTGGCACGTGGCTTTGAACATATATTAAAAAGTGAGATATGAATGATATTAAATGGGAGGCTGGGCCAGAGTTAAATATTCGAGGGATATAACTATTGTAATAAATAAATTTGGCTGCGAAGTTGGAGCACACTCAACATTTCGATAAAAATGCAATCAAATGAAAAGCACGTGGCTTAAGGTCCTTCAGAACACCCCCAGGATAACCGACATTCATGAAACAAGTACAGTACTGAACCAATCAGTTGCAGTACACTAGTTTTCGTTCAGTATCTGTCAAAAAAAAAAAAAAAACTTTTCCAAAAGACCTTTAGACATCGTTTTCTCTCGCCAAAAAAAAAAGATTAAAACTTAAGACAAAAGTTTGATTCTTTTACGTCCCCGGTAAGCCAGTGAGTAACCATCTGCCAACATCGACCTTCAAGCATCAATGTATGAATAGAGAAGCAAATCTACACCAAGCTTTTCAGTTGAAGAAATAAAAAAATATCTAAAAATATCTACCTCATGTTTAGAAATTACACAAAAGGGACACAAAATCCACAATGTATGTAGTTCCTTTTTAAGAAGTTTTATGAAATATTAAGTCACAATACTTATGTGTGACATAGATCTACAACACAGAAGAAGCAAACTAAAAAGCCAGCCAAACAATTCAATCTGTTTAAAGAAAACTGATTAGTTATAGGGGTCATCGTAATAATCAAAATAAATGAAAATATAATCGTTCTTCTCCGTATTATATATTCTTCTGAGAAGTCATGTTATTTGTTAATTGCCTCTTAAATTTTGTTTACTTTTTCGCTCTAAATAGTCCTGGTTTCAATCATTAAGACTTGTAATTTGAAGTTAGCCAAGTTAGGCCCTCGTATAGTCCATCACCTGTGGTCGCGCAGGATGGCTGCACATACCAATTCCTATCTCTGATGCGGGTCAAACCCAGTTTCTCCTGAATTTCGTGTGGCTTCATGGCATCCGGCAGGTCTTGTTTATTGGCAAAAATCAAGATGATGGCGTCCCTCATCTCGCGGTCATTGATGATGCGGTGCAGCTCCTGTCTGGCCTCGTCTATCCGATCTCTGTCGGCACAATCCACCACGAAGATCAACCCCTGGGTCCCGGTATAGTAGTGCCGCCACAGTGGCCGGATCTTATCTTGCCCCCCGACATCCCACACGTTGAATTTCACGTTTTTATAAGTGACAGTCTCCACATTGAAGCCAACGGTGGGGATGGTGGTAACAGACTGTCCGAGTTTTAGTTTGTAAAGGATCGTAGTCTTCCCGGCGGCATCAAGTCCAAGCATCAATATTCTCATCTCCTTGTTGCCAAAAATTTTCGATAGCATTTTCCCCATCTTGTAAACAGTGCATAAATATCCAGTTGTTAGGAGAAAAGTTTTTCACCCACTCGTGCCTCTCGACTTCGCGTTTCCAAACGTGAAGTTGTTCACTTAGAAGCGACGCAGCTTTTTAAAAAAATCCAATGAACAAAATCGCTGTGCGGATGAAATTAAGCCATGTACCAATGCCTCCTTAACAGCGTATTGGTAGGATGGACCATCTGTCTAAAGAGAAATCAAAGAGAACAATCAGCCACTGACTTCTGGTGAGTTACGACGAGCTGTCATTTAAGGACTTCAGCAGGTATGACCGTAAGTTTACCGTACAGAGATATCCAGTTATTGGAAATAACTACAAAGAGGCTGTGGGAGGTAACTAGGAAGCTATCTTCACTGCTTACAACCCCAAATCAATAGCTTACTCTTACTCAGGAAACTGCTTAGCTGGCCAGTTAATTCTTTTGTCAGATTCACAGGCGGTTCCTGCCAAACGTATCTACTCTCCAAACCGCAGGGCCCCGTTTTTAATTTTTTTTTCCCCTTTCCGCTGCTTTCCTAAACTTGCAAACATAAAATCACACGAGCTCGTCCGAGGAGCCCGAGCAGGGCCCCGCTAAAGCCTGCGCCGCCTCGCACCTACTTCCTCCTGGCGTGTCAGCCTTGAGGTCCTCTCCCTTCGTCCGCCGTCCGCTCACAAAAAAAATGCCAGGCGGTCACAACGCAGCTTTTCCAGCGGCTCCTTTGTGTTACTCCACGCTGTCTCTCCCTCACACACACATACACTTGGTACAACACACGGAACAGCCCCGGCCTCCGTAACTCCAAAGGTCATTGATTCATTCGAGGGCTTCCTCGTCTCTTCTGCCTGCAACACAAGAGTGGTTCGCAAAAGGGAGGGGTGTCAGAAAGGCACACAACTTTAGGCGCTCCCACCATCACGATCCTCCACACAACCTTGCAGAATTTCAACCAGAAGTGTCTCGGGCAGCCCTTACGTTCCCCTCAAACATATCTTGAATTTAAACTGAAATTTATTTTTTACCTGCGGCAGCGGCGGCCCCCGTTACCCAAGTATATCCCGACCGCTCCGGTCCCTCTCTTCTCAGTGGCTCGAAGAGCCGCTCCGTGCTACCGGAAAAGGTGTGGACCCGGAGCCCCCGCCACTTCCTGTCGTTCACTCACCAGATCTGTCCCCTCCCTTTAACTAGTCATCATGCTCAGACTGTGCTAACTGCAAGTGCTTTGGGAAACAAGCGCCATTCCGGCTCCGACGTCCACTCTCCGGTATAAATTACACGGATGTCACCGTCTATAATATGCTAGATATTGTTGATTAGACACACTGTCTTCGTCATCGTCAGGCCCAAAGTTAAAAACAACCACTTTCTTTTAAACGTCCCCCCGCTGAAAGGCTTTCAGGGCGGGAGTGCCGATAGCAATTGTTAGCTTTAGCATTAGCATTGACACTTGGCGTGCGCGTGCACGTCATTTTACGCGCGAGGTGGCTTATTGCGACGTAAATGCTTCTTAGTGGACGGCGTGCTTGATTTCGAATAATGCCGCATCACCAAGAGCCGCATGTGCGATTGACAGGAAGCTTGTCCTCTCAATGTTCTGGTTTCCTTGTCGAATCTCACGCGAATCCGCCCTCTTGCTATAATAACATCCCCTGGGTAAAAATAGTTTGTGTGTATAGGTTAAATAGTGTTTATAAATGTAGATGTACGAATGTGAAAGATTAGTAAAATTGCGTGTGAGCTGGTTTTTAAAAAAATCTGCAGTATTTCAAAAGAAGTTTCATATTCATAAACATACTCCTTTGCACTTCCTTGGTTTTGAAGGGTGGTTGATTTTGGGCAATTAATTGACGAAGAATTTTTGTTATTAATGGATAACTACAGAAACAAAAGTAAAATTTTGAATCATATTTATTATATCAGTGAAATTCAGGAATGTATATTAAACAAAAAATGAGTATTTTCCTAGATAAATAAATACGTATATATTTAAATTGAAGTCTGGATATACTGTAGTGACTTACAGTATTCTATACTGTGTCTTTTCAGGATAAAATTGGTAAAACTGAATTTTAAAAAATGTTTGAACTGTAACCCACTATAGATGAATTAGCCTAATCAGTTGTTGGATTCATAGGGCTAACTTTTTGTATACTCTGAATACAATAAAGTATTTTTCCACACAGAATTTTTTTAAATTTTGAAATTTTATTCTACGTCAGAAATACTGAAACGCTGATTACTTTCGCCCTCTTGTGCCAAGAATAAGGATTGCAGCTTAATAGTACAGTACTTCAGTTTCTCTTGAAAAGAGATAGGCATCTGTGAGGTCATTGGAAAAAAAATCCCACGTAGTGGTTCACTCTTGTTAGTGTTGAATGAATGCTTTAATGTTGCTGCTGTACAGAGGAAGCTAACAACAATTGCTCCCATTTTCTAAAGGGCTCCTGTGTCTTGATCATTGCTACATTTCTGTGTCTGATATCTGCAAATGACAGGGTTGTCCAGGTGGGCTTCCCATCCTCCCACCTCAGCAGCATTGCCATGGAAGCCGTTTGATTCTCATCAAAGTCCCTGTTCACAATGCCTGCTGGGGAGCACCTGTCCGGCCTCTTGGTCTCAGCCTTGCTCGTAGATGTCATATGCGAGTTCCTAATCCTCTCTGTTCTTTCACTCTCAGTAATTTCCATTTGTGGTGGAGGAATTGCATTGTGGGTCAGATTTGGTCTGTTTGCAACAGAGCGAGGAGATGCAGACTGACGGGCTGCGCTCAGCCTCCCCAAAGCCCTGCGGTATCGCCTCTCCAGCAGCTCAGTCCCCCCAAGGCGGTATCGGCTCTCCAGTTCCAAGCTCCGTATGATGGCTTTGTGCTCTTTAGCTTGGTATCTGTGCAGGCCGTCCTTAGCAGTGGATCCTGGCTTCTGCATTTGCATTACATTCATTTGGCCTGTGCTCTCTTCACATAACTTATAGAAGGACCTGTGTGTAAAAGCAATCGCATTATTAATAGCTGGACCTGCATGCCAAACAATTTAAAAACCACAATATACTGAATCGCCGATGGGATTAGCATATGATGGTATGTTCACGGGCCGTGGGTCGTATGTGTCTTTTTGACGTGCTCTAGTGTTGTATAATGACCTACCAAGTGTGAGCCTTCCTGTCCAGAGTGTAACCTCCCCGCGTTTCCGGCAGTATTGGCATTTGCGTCATTATTACTTGTTACGCAGTGCTTTTAAGGATTCACGAAAAGGGTAGTTTCGTCTTCTTTCGCCCCCGTCGCGATGTCTTGATCTGTCCGGCCGGGTAGTACATTTTATGATATTTATAAAGCAACTGAGAAATCCAAAGATTAATATATGAGCAAAGATTATAACGAAATTAGACATTTTTAAGGTAGAAAAATAATATATCACTTTGTAAAGCATGGAAAGAAGTTAGAGACAAAATGTGTCATCAGAAGTTTCTGAAAAACGTACCTTTTGGTGTTAGTCACATCAAAACTGGTGTGAGCAAATTGCCCAGCCTGATATCCACACAACGTTCTCTTTCAGTACCACGATATGTCCAGAAAGTCCAAACGACCCTACCAAAGTAGGGCAGCATCTAGACAATTCTTTGTGCGGAGCCAATCCAGTAATCGAACATCCCATACTGAAACTGATACCCATGTGATCTCTAACCTGTATTTACAGCACACTAGACTTTCCTAACGGTTCGTTGGGTAACAGGAAACTTGTCTGAGCTGTAATGTTTCTGTCTCAGCAACTGAATACACATAGTTCTCCTATGTGCTGCATTAACAAGTCGTGTGGTGAAATTAATGGCATTTGTGAACGGACTGGAACAGAACAGGATATTATTCATGCAAGATACATGCTGCTTGTACGAAAAAGGGATAATGGCAAGCATTTGGCCATGCAATATTTAAACAAGAGCTCAGATGGCTAGTCTTTAGATTCAGAAGAGAATATCTGCTGAAAGCGCAGCACCTGTGTTTGCAAAGGAGCGTTTCATTCTTTTTATTAAGCCCGGTAAGTCTTTAAACATCGGCATATAAATAATTTGCTCATATTTATTAACCAACAAATCATATGCAGTTAATTAATTTGACATTGGTTCAAGGCCAGATATTTATAATGCATAATATATTTTTGATTAGAAAGATAGATAGAGCAAAAATTACACCCTTACAGTGCTAATATTTAAATGGCACCTCTTATATTTTAAAAGACCGTGAAACCGATTTGTCGAAACTCACTTTTAGAGACACGAGATTACTAAATACTCCGCGTCAGAGCTGCGGCGGCACCGTAGCAGCGTCCCGCCCCCGATCTGCAAACGTGCTGCACGTGATCCCCGAGCGGAGGGCGCCGCCGGGTCCGCCTCGGATAGGGTCAAAAGCCGAGCCAAAGCACGGAAGGGATTGGTCAGGGCAAAAGCCTTCGCGATACTTAAACAACGTCGTATTAATAATAAGTCGCAATCAAACGCAGGGATTTAGGTGGTGTTCTTAACTGGGTTGAGGACAATGAAGAATCCGAAAATACGATGGACAGTAAATTGTACTGCTCGCTGAAATATACGGAAAACCTAAAAAAATTGTTTTCAGTTACCCATGAAGGGACGAATATCGAAAGGTATATTCCCGTGTGCCTATGCTGTGCTGTAGTCTAGCTGCTTTCTGTTATATTTGCGCTGGGCAGACATGGTGGTATTTGTAATGACGTATAATGTATTAAATCCGTCTGTCAGTTCGGAGACTTTGCGCAGTTATTTCCCTCCTCCACTATTTTGTATTATGTTTGATTGTTGACAGTGCTTAAGCAAGTTTCCAGTATACTTGTTTTTTTTATTTTAGGAAAGTGTAAAGAATAACGTTGCAAATATTTACTACTCGAAATGCTAGAATAGTGGTTACCCTCTTAATTATCTAGCCTGCCACATGCAAATATGCCTTTCAGATCTCGTTGTCCTTTTATTTAATGCAATTTTATGGGGTCTTCAAGTTTATAGCGGCTGCGTAGGTGCATTTCGTGTAGTAGTTGCAAGTAAAAGTCGTGGCGTACATGCATTGTAGGCAAAAATGCGTAGAAAGAGGAAAACTGAATGCCACCTTTAGCCCGTGGTAAAAACATTACATTTTAAGAATACATTCAAGAATTATATTTGAATAAGGGAACGAAACGGGTGTTGCGTGTTTTATGTAATTTTTGCAACCAGCTGAGACAAGCTGACGTGGAAAGGTGCCCAGAGTCTATTTTGTCATCTGACACGCATATGAACCCAGCGGTTGAATTGAAGAGTTGCGTCGCGAGCATGTTTTTTAGATTACATCTGCATATGCATTATAGTTTAACAGTATTTACCCATATTAATTTAAATAAATGTTTTGGCTCCTCAGGTGAGTTTCTGTGAGGTACTGTAGGTCTACCCCGAAAATAATATCCTAAATTTTTTCCCCCCTGATCTGTGGTCTCATCTTTATATTTTCTTTACTCCACAGGACGAAAACACTTTTTGAAGAGATCCGTGCCTCGGTCAACAACAACGAGGAACGGGACCGCTCCTTTTGGAGGCCAGTTCTGCCCTGGGGAGGTGTGTACACCATCCGGGCTGGGCGCAATGCCATCTCCTGTACTCCCTTGTACGTGAAGATCAGCCTCAAGAACACCTGCACCATTGATGGCTTTCTTATGCTCCTGTATGTCATTCTGCGCGAGAACAAGGCCTTTCCACGTGAGGTGGGGCTCTTTCTGGGTAAGGACTTTGTGCAGCATTTCCTTTACCTTATGGACTCCTATGACTACACCACTGTCAAGCTGCTGTGGATCTGGGATAAGATGTCCAAGCAGCAGTACAGGTCAGAGATCCACCGGGCAGCCCTAGAGATCGACCTGTTTGGCAATGAGCATGAAAACTTCACTAAGAACTTGGAGAACCTGATGTCGACCATCCAGGAGAGCCTCTGCACCAACTGGAACTGTCCAGCCCGCTTCCAGGAGTTCCTCCAGGCAACCATCAATATCAAGTAAGATAGAAAACAGGATTGCCTCTTGTATCTGCTCTATAATTTCTTCAACAATACTGATTTCCAATCAGTGTTGACGCATGAGTGCAGTTACAGTAGGGTGAACCAGATAATCCACGTCAGGGAGCACACTTGGAGCTAGAGCAGGATTTTTAAACTACCATTTCAATAAAAAGGACCTGGATTTCACTTAGTTCTTGCTGTGTGCTGATTGGTCAGCCTTCTGTAATCATGTCTGTTATTAGTGTTAATATAATACTGCTGGATGAATTTTTAAATCAAGGAAACGAACGTTAAAGCACAAGGAAAGCTGAACTATTTAGCAAAGCACAAAAGCTTTTTAGTTTTAAAGTAGTTCAGTAAACCTGAAGTAGCCCAAAGTGTCCTCCCTGATGTGGATTATCTGGTCACCCTAAGTTACATGCTTGGTTTCAACAGACATAAGACTGGGGACTGATGTACAGCTACTGCAGGCCTTTAGTGGAGTCTGACATTTTAATTTTTAATTTAATAATGCTCCCCTGAACGGTTAAATAACAGTACAACATCCATTAGCACAATTTTCTTCTCTAGTTACACAGTTAAATTAAAACGAAACCCAGCTGTCCTACTGTTGAGTTCTTGGTATCCAGTGAAGAGGCTTTCTTGCCAGACTGGAGCTCTTTCTGGTGCTCCAGTATGCCCTAAGGAGTCCTGCTGGCAGGGCTGCAGGTTGTGTGTAATCAGAGGGCTCCATGTTAGGCATTTGTGCTCCCCGGTTTCTTGGGGTGGCTATTGCATTCAGAGGCACTGATGTGTACGGCTGGGAGCGGCTGTCAGTGGCTATCAGTGGCTATCAGTGTACTGCTGGAGAACTCTCATTCTTTTGCTCATTCTGGATGAAATGGTGCCTCACCTCTTTGCTGGAGATTCTGCAGGAACCCTCGTGAAGATGGACATTGTCGAGGCATCTGCTTACAGGATCATGCGACATAGAGGGCTTTAGTGCTCCTGGGTAAATCCCTCTGGGTGTCTGACTTGTGTGTACCTGTCCTTTATTTTAGCCCGCCCCGAGAACAGCCTCACAAAGATCTCATCCAGTCAGCAGTCGACAAATTTTTCTGTCCAAGGATTCTTTTCTGCAAGGAATTGGGGTACGTGAGACAAAGGAAGGAGAGGAAAGTCATCCTGCAAACATGTATCTTCTACCTGCTTATTAAGTACAGGGTCTTGGTGATGTCTATTCTTTTTTTGTAAATATGTAAGCCTTGGTCTGACTTTAATACAGTACATACCATTTCTTTTCTTGCATTTCCTTCTTTCTACACCAGGGGGTAGCCTTGTCGTCTAATGCATTTCTTTCAGAACTGACTATTTTCTTAATAGCTGCCCAGCTGTATCCTAACGGGGTTTCGAGGTGCTTTTTTTCCATGCTATATTTCTTCTACTCCTGTCTTCACCAGGTGTGATGGCCTGAGGGAGTTTTCACAGAGGGTATTCTGCCACGGAGCCCCTCCTTTTGTAATCCTCAACATGCAACTGTGGAAGTCTGAGGAGCTGGCTTATGTGCCCTACCACCTTGACCTCTCTGAGCACAGGTCAGACTGCTCAGGAACCAACTTCGAAAGTAATATTTTTTTTTTATAGAAAAAAAAATCATTTAAGATACAGGATAGTTTCAGTTCTTGCTTGACTTATTCACATAATAACGGTGAACACTGAAGTTGAATACATACCAGTAGACTTGAGCTAATTAATATTCTGAACTTAGCATGATTTTTTTTTTTTCGGAACTCAAATCCATACTAAAGCAGAAAATTGTATGCAATTTCATAGGTACTCACTAGAGGGAGCCACACTCTTCAATAAAGAGGAGCACCATTACTCCGCGGCCTTCCAGATTGATGGCTACTGGATGCACTATGATGGGCTGCGCAGTGACAACCTGATTCTGCTGAACAAACCTCCAGAACTACTGCTGCTCTCCTCCCTGGTTTATGTCCGGATTGATAAGTGAGGGTCTGAGGCCAGCCAAATGCCAGGGTCTGGGATGGTGACGTGGGGGGTGGGGCACACTACCCCTTATGAAATCGTCTTTTTTTTTTTTTTTTTCTTTTCCATTCTGCGTTCACATGTTTGTATTTTTTTTTTCTCACTACAGACAATAATGGTCAACTACATGTGGATTTATTTTGAACTTTCCATTTTGTTGGATAAAAAAATGGTTCAGCTGGTCCTGGTACTGTCGGTTTTCTGTAGATGTTTGAATTCCAGGCAGGTGTATTGAGGGAGGGGGAAATTTTAAACGCTGCATTGTCCGTTCAATTTTCTACTTTGTTTCCAGTATTTATAAGATTTTGCCACTGCCACTTCTAGAAATCTACCGGTGTGGAATATTAGCTTTTTTTTAAGGCTTGCTTGGAATCCAAGAAAAATATGGACTATAATAGTTCTGTGATGTCACACAAAAAAGCTCTGAAATTTCCCAAATGCCCTTTAGAAGAAAGTTGTGATTTTCATAGTGGTGCTGAGAACTTTGTCATGCTTAAAAGAATAGTTTGAGAGTAGCCATGTAATAGAGTAACCCAAGGATTAAAGTAATCACGTTGCAGATTCATATGGATGTATGGTTTGTTGATTTCAGTATTTTTATTTTTTTTTATTATTATTATATATGGCATTTCTTGTGAATACCAGAAATTCTTTTTTTCTTTACCTATAGCTAACTGATTAAATTTTAATTTCAAAATGGGGTAAAAAAAGCATTTTAGAGCAGTGGTGTGTCCCCACTCAGTATATGAAAGGCAGAGTCAGCCATATTGTATTTTGCATTGTATTTACAACTGGGTAGATATGGGTATACGGAGAGAGAGGATGACTTTACCACCATGTTGTGCACTCTGCAGGGATTTGTGCTTTAAACATACATCTGCTGGTAGATGCTTTTGAATCCCTTTTTCTCTTACCCTCTGTAGTTTGACCACAAACAAGCCATAGATTGTTTGGCTGACTTTTCATTATAATGCCAGCTCTCTGCACCAGTCAGCCATTAGTATGCCAATGTTAATTATTTTAGTGCATGTGAGACCCATAACAGAAGTGTAATTATAATGTGGCAAATGCAGGCTTGTGGAAGAACACCCATTTAGGGGGTATGTTTTTGAGAAAATGCAAGGTTGTGGGGCTTTTCGACTTCTGTGAACAGAACTTTTTGGCAATACCAAGGCTAGGAAGTGCAGCGTTCTCTGTAGGCCTGCTGTGCTTAAAGAGGGATAACGATGGTTTTCTTGAGGTCGGCTCCCTCTTTGCAGCCTCCAGATGCTCTACAATACAGCAGCTCTTGTGTCTGAACTGAAAACATAATGCAGAAAAGTGAATGGCTGGTAAGAGTTGCATCTCTAATGCTGAATGTGTGGTAGACATTAAGACGTAGACTTTCCGCTGAAAGAAATTAAAATGAGTATTTAAATTTGGACTAGAATTCAGGTCCAAGATGACATAAGGAGCATCTTCAAAAGCAATTTGTATTATCTAGAAATTATTAAAAAAAAAATACAGGGGGGCTGGAGGGGAGGGCAGTTACCATAAAGACAACAAAAGATGCTTAGTGCCTGTTACCAGATCCCGAGCCTGTTCAGCAGCGTCCATAAGTCATGATGACAGCCTATATACTGAATGTACCCACTGTGGTGTCGGCCTGATTTTGCAGTGCATTTTACTACAATAAGATACATTAACTATAAATGTAACTGCCCAGTGTTATTAGCCTTTAATGATTAATACCAACAAGTGTTTCTGACATTGTTTAAATATCAAATTTTCAAAATCTTGATATGCCAATTTTATTATTCCTTTTTCCTATCTGACATTGTTGAATAACATGATTTCCTACTTTCATTGCCAGCTCCAAACTATGCAGTCATTTAATACCACTTTTTTTTTTTTAAGGGAATAAAATATTTTTATACTCAATTGCATTGTGTTATGCTTGTGTGTACAGCATTTTAGCTAATGTATAAACTACTAAGAGTAAGATTAGTATCCTTGGAATGGAATAATCCAATTCCATAAATGGGATTTGCATAGCTAATTTAAAATGGCACATTTTCTGTCATCTAGCTTTATAGCTTCTTTATAAACCCATGAAGACTCTTCTCACTTTAATGAACAGTTTTAAAAAAGGCTACACATGGGAACAAGTCCAGCAGGTTACCTTTTTAATGCAGGCATTTATTCAGTTATTAAACTGGGTACAATCGATCCACACAAATAAAAACAGACTAGTGTGTATGTTCAGTCAGTGTGATTAAACATGGATAAAAAGAAACACTGGTCTAAAATCTACATAATCTGTTAGTCCAAGCAATAATCCGGAAATGTGATTATCACCTCACTTCTGATGCGGACATCCTCCTGGGGAATCACAGAAGGACCTGGGTGCTAATTTGGCTAGCGGTGACATCTACCTCAAAGATTCATTTTTTCCAGTGAAATGACCTTATAAACATAAAGTAAACAGTCTTTCCCACATCTGATATATATTTCTATCCCCAAATTCATTGGTAAAAATGAGCACTTCGGTGAAAAAGATGGCAAAACAGGGTTTTAGGTTAAGCCATGATATATGGGGGTATGGGGGCGTGCAGAGATAAAAGAGAATGTTTGACACAGTGCTACACACACTGTCACACCTCCCATTATTTTTTCAATTTTACGATTTCAGGTTCCATGTTTATTTAATATTAATATCTCTCACTTAAGAAGATACACATTATAACCCAGTTACTTGCTCAGCATGGTCTTCCTCCTCCAGAACAAAGAGAGGATGGTGGATCAGTTTCTGGAGAATCTTCCAAGCAGGTGAATTTCTGAGGATCCACTGGCTGCCAAATGCTAGAGTCACCATGATCATGCACTTTGACACACTGGCCTGGCAGACCACATCTAAAAGCTAAACCAAGCAAGGATTAGCTAATATGTTTATAAAATGTACTGTCTCGCTTGTGCAACGCTTTGGACAAAAGCATCTACTAAATAAATAAATGTGATTAAAAAAAAATTATAATCTGCAGAGAAAGATCAAAACTCCACATTTTGTAACAAAAAGAACTAAATTAGACTAAAACTTACAGCCATTTCAAAAAGGTGGAACAGACTCACACACCCTTCCGAGTTGGCAAATCCTTAAACCTCAAGCAAGTGGTGGGCCTCTTCCTGCAGGGCCAGCCGACTTATTGCTGAAGACAGAGACTCAAAGACATTTTATATCCTTAGTTCAGTGGATCGTACTGCGGACTGATGCAAGGTGGCGATTCAAAGGGACAATATGACACCATGGAAATGTTTCGGGCATTTTCTCCCAAACAAACAGCTTCATGAGCAGAATATGGAAGAATAAGAACAAGGACAGCTTAATGAGCCATACACGGATGGAGAGATACAAGGAGGCCATTATATACATACAGGCATTACAGACAGCTCAGACGATTTCACCTAGCCACATTCAATAAATGGGTAACAAAAGAAAATCATTACAAAATATTATTGCACTACAGTTGCCATGCCAACACACATATGATTAAACTCTCAAAATGACAATCCCTTAGTAAAAGATTTTACAACATGCCAGAGGCAGTTTGGGGGTATTAAAAACATAAACGAGAATATAAAAATTGGCTTCAGAAATCCACAACTTAAAGACAATGCCTGAGGACAAAAACAAAATAGCAGCAGTTGATATTCAACAAGGGTGCCTCTACTTTTGGCTAGAATATTGTGTCCAGGGTACCAAGTAACTGATATGGTGTATGCCTAGAGGCTCCAGGTTTTGAGGGTGCCCTAAATATTGGTCTCTCCTGGGAGCAGATATTCCACAGGGAATCGGCACAGTTTTACACACCCCCCCCAGGTGAGGGGCAAACCTCGATATCACACGCATGCCATTCTCTGACCGCGCTCCCAGCTGGTGCCCAGACAAAAGCACTAACAACAAAATGTGATCTGATTGGCTCGGATCTGTCAAATGGAACCCTTGAGTGTCTAAGTGAACCCGGGATTTGTGTAACAAACGAGAGGGCTCTGATAGGGTCACAATCAGTGTACAGTTATATGAAATTCTTAATTAGTTCCTGCCATCAAAAGACTCCAGTTTCCAATCAAACTTTCACTTCATCATACAGCAGTGCTACAAATGGAAACTGGTGCTACAGAAACGGCAGAAGGTGACCGGTGTTTTTTTCCGTTAATAATAATAATAATAATAATAATAATAATAAAAAAAGCGATCATCATGCCCACGAGAGCGGATAACAGATAACAAATAACACTCCCCTCCCAGACAGATGTGAAGACACAATCACCCTTCAGGGGGCGCCTCATCCACAAGACTTATTGCCTATGACACGACTGCGAAATGATCTGATCGATGAGTGTGATGTGGAGCTGGGTCACGCTTCCAGTTGTATGGGCATCGGCGGACAGTGTGGCACATCTTCAGGGCATTCAGTGTCTTCTTTTGCTTTGGTCAATATGATTTAGCGATAAATGCATATTACCAGGCATCTAATCCCATTCCTTCCTGCCCGCACTAGCTGCTACGGTCCAGACTGCAGTAAGAGTATCCTTGACAGTCAGTGTTGACTTCCCACCAGTTTCTCCATATGCCCTGTGGGCATTAAAGAGCAGAATCTCCACACCCAGCACACAGGCCATACATGTGTTCCACCAAAGAGGCCTTCCTGTCACACAAGCCCTGTGCGATTTTCATTCTGGAATCAGCCTCTCCGTGCCCCCCCACTGGTGAATGCAAAGGGGGAGGTGGTTTTGGCACTTTGTTTCTGAGGTGTGCGTGTGATCACTCCCCCCCCCCACCATCCTCAGTCATGCTCTCTCACTGGCAGTGAAGCTGGTAAACTTGGTGGTAGAGCATGGCCACGTTTATGACCTTCTACGAGCGGCCCGACAGGTTGTACTGCAACACTAAACCTCCTCGCTCTGTAATCCCGAGTCCTGTTTAGAAGGATGTGGAGGGGGCGAGCCTTATTGGGATAATTATGGGGCTGATTAGTTCTAACAACTGTGCTGTTCAAAATGTTTGCCTGGAGAGTCTGCCCAATGTGCAGGTCTGCTGTTTACTGCCACTGACGTTCAGCTCGCAGCTCAGTACAGAATTTTATTGCTGGGCCAGGCTTGTTCATGTTTGTCTCCTTTTAAATACACAAAAGTATATACACATTCGAAAGGAAAATTAAGGAGGGGGACAAATAAGTGAAGGTAGCTCATGCAGAGTCAGGCATCACACAACCATAAAGACATCATTGACAGCTTGATCCTGAATCCTTGAGTAGCACCAGATAAGAGTATTGTGTTTAACCCCCCCCTCCCCCCCAGCATTTCTGAGGCAAATAATGTACAACCCATGCCACACCACTCATCAATCACTGGCCATCTGGGAGGCTACAAACTTGAAATTCATTCCAGGTTCAAAAGGTCAGCAAAGTATGACACCACTCCCTGGAGTGTCAGTGGGCCTGCAGAGCTGAGATCATATGGTCACACGGTCTTCTCTTTAACACGACCCTCTCAGAGACACACATAAACATACCCTAACTAGTAACCCAGTGCAGAAAACATTTACAGGCAATGCACTAGAGGATATAATCATATATATGATTATATATCTATAATATATATAGATATATATATATTCTTTGTTTCAAATATTTACAAGAGAGAAAAGGCAGCCCTTTAAAGTGAATAGAAATAGATTTTTTTTGTACTTTTTTGTGAAGCACTGGTTCACAGATGCCAACAGAGTGTGACTTACTAAACTTGCCTGAGTATGTCACACATTCACAAGCTCTCTGTCTCTCGCTCTCCCTCTCTCACTCTCACACACGCAGACTCACAATCTGTTACATACACACTCAACCAAGTACTGGAATATCTGCTTATAGC
Organism: Mormyrus iriodes; assembly: GCA_011763525.2. NCBI lineage: Eukaryota > Metazoa > Chordata > Actinopteri > Osteoglossiformes > Mormyridae > Mormyrus > Mormyrus iriodes. The sequence goes on from JAAGVU020000025.1 coordinate 2,400,028, forward strand.
AGGGAAACAAAGTAAAAACTGTGTATCAATAATAAAAAAATAAATCCAGCAGGCAAAGCGACAGTGGTTAACAGCTCCTCACGCACGCGGTTTGCATGGCACGGGTGCAGCGGGAACCACTGGTACTGCCAAACCACCACATGTAACATCCTGACGAAACAAGAGTGCTTCTAAAGCAGGACAGAAGCATCCCACATTTCTCCAGCAGGCCGCAGGGCGAACGCGACAGCCCTCGTCCCGGCGGGGTCCTCTTCACCTTGCCGGGGCCCCCTGTCCCACAACCCCTCCCATCCATTTGGGGTGGGGCGTGTTCACACCGGGCACGCTCGTCAGGGTTTCTGTGCCTCTTCGGTCCCGTGAAAACACACGGGAAGGAAAAAAATTATAATAACCAAAATAAAAGTGGAAATCAAGTGCCTGCCTTCCCATATGGAGTACTCAGGAGCTGCACCGAGATCAGAGAGCGGTGAGGCCAAAGTTACAGCGACAGTACTTCATGCCGCTGGAGTCGAGCCAGCTGTCCGTAATGGGGTTGTAGCGCTGGACCGTGTTCAGGTATGACGAGCCTGAGTGACCCCCCACCACGTACAGGTAGTTATCGACGATGGCAGACCCCACTCCTACAGGTCAGACAAACACAGTGGGTGAATCAACTGTCACTTTCCACATCTTAGCGAGTTTTAACTGTCCAGCGTTCAATGACATTTCACAGACACTGAAATGAAAACACGAACATCAAAACACGACTTGAGATATCTAATGCATGTAATCTGCCCCCAACACTGATAAGAAGGCTGACGATCCTGTAATATATCATACTGCGTGGTCCCTGCTCCAGGGCGGCCTCTCCCCCCATGATACTCACCGGTCCGTGGTTCGTTCATCGGTCGGCAGGCCGTCCACTGGTTTTGGTGTGGGTCGTACCTCTCGATACTGGACAGGTGAGAGACCCCATTGTGTCCGCCCACCACAAAAATAAATCCTAGCATGACGCCCACCCCAAAGTTTATTCTCTTGTCCGCCATGGGCGCCACCATTTCCCAGGAGTCTTTGCTGGGGTCGTACCTCTCCACGCTGTGAGGGAGGAAAGTATTCAGGGAGCTAGTGTAAGGACACTGAGCATGGTCTCGACCATTGGTATAAACCACTCATTTGTGAGAATTTATTTTAACGTATGAAACGGTTTAATATTTTTTTACAGTTTGCTGTAAAGTTTTTTAATCTCCCCTTCTGTACTGCTGCAGTTCCTGGTGTCTTAAAATTGACAGGCGCTGCTGTATCGGAAGCATGAGACGTCCTAGACTGGCCCTCACAGCCATCCGTCTGTCTTACATATGACCCCCGCAGTTCAGCGAACAAAAACAACTGTCCCCAGGAGGCCGGCTGTTTGGACGGCAAGCCCGGGGGATTGTGGGAGTCTAGGAGACGACAACTGTGCCGCGCAAGTAACGGCAACAGAGACCATCCGCTGATACCCAAGCCAACACCCTGGGGGAGCCGTTCAGCACAGCCAGGCCATAAATAAGGAGACTTCACCGACAACCCTGCGAGGCCCCATGCGACAGAACACTGGCCAGGTACAGCTAAAGCGTACTTACGGGATGCCAGAGTGTCTCAGTACATCCAGGCGGGACAGGAAGGGAAGCTGCCAGAGTTGGTATGAATGGACCAGACAGACAGAGCCTTAGATGTCTGTGAGGACCCTATAAATAAGCACGTCTTCTGCTGGCAAAGCCACAAAGGCAAACAACAAAGTGGGGCTAAATGGGAGTTTTGATGTGGCCGGGTGTGATGTGTGGCCCGTCCTGCTGGCAGCGGCGTTTGAAGCCTGGAAAAGGCCACGCGGCACCACCTGCTGCCCCATTTGATCCCCCCCTTAGGGGTCATGTGGGAACGTGGACATGAGTTGACACCCCTGACCCATTTTTTTTTTTTTAATTAAAGGTGGTAGGCCACTCCCCCTCTGACACTCACCTGTTCATGTGGGCGGGGCCATAGCCGCCGATGGCATACACCATGCCGTCCAGCACAGCGGCAGCAAAGCAGCTGCGTGACTTGGTCATGGGTGCCACCGGCTGCCACTCCTTCATCTTGGGGACATACTTCTCCACCGACTGCAGGTAGTACTGGCCATCGTAGCCGCCCAGGGCGTAGAGTTCGCCGGCCAGCACGGCCACACCCAGCGTGCTGCGGCACTCGGCCATGCGCTCCACCGGCGACCAGGTGTTGCTGTCGGGGTCCCAGCACTCAGCCGTGCTCTCGTGCCTCCGGTAGCTGATGCCCTGCTGCATGTGTGTGGCGATGCCGCCCACCACGTACACCTTCTGATCCAGCACGGCCACGCCGAACTCATAGCGGGGCACACTGAGCGGCGCCAGGCCGATCCATGAGTCCGTCTGAGGGAAGTACATCTCCACACTGCGGAGAGAGACAGAGGGCGGGCATCCTTTAAAGAGCCGTTTCTGATGCGCGGCCCAAAGGCACGGCACAGCTTTACCTGGCTCTGAGTCCACGGGCATAAAAAGAACCGTGTTTTAAATTTCAGACAGAGGATAAAAGCGTCTCAGGGGCCCTGTAATGATCAAATGAATGCTTTCCTCTATTTCTGCATCCTTTGTGTCTCAGATACCAACAAACAAACAATTGACCAAATGAATAGAGATTATCTGGGATTTTCTAAACAATGAGTGACCAATCTGTTGCAGTCGTAAGGATGAATTTATGCAGCAATAAATCTTCCTACAAAGGTGACATCAAACTCCAGGCAAATTTTTTAGTTAGACAAACGACAGGTGACCAGACGCTGCCCCCAAACTAAGCCTCTGCAGAACTACACGCAGTGAATCTCCTGACTGAACGCCATCGGGGCTGGCAGGCCAGTTCTGCTATGCTCGCTTTCTGATGCGAGTGGCGCCGAGTCTCTGCGATGCGCAACTGTGATGTTTTCAGTCCACGCAACACGAGGTGACAAAACAAAAAGGTCGACAGAAGGTCTCTGTCTCTACGGGGTCAAACTGCCATTCAGTCCACTATGAATGGGAAAATTCTGGCCATCGTTTCTTATTTATTTATTACTGGCAGTCCTTTCTGTGGCTGGGAGGGACACAAAGAGCCTGGTGAATGGAGGTTATGTGCAGTTGCGAACAGCTCCTACTTATGCACCAAAACAAGCAGAGTCACTTTTGAACATGCAAATCAGATCTGGCTACACCAGGGGGGAGACTCTTTGTCTGGCTGTAGAGTGAAATTCTGAGGCTCCTTATTTGGCTGAAAGGCTTCCTAATGCGGTAATAAACTCCAGGGAGGCCTCACAACCCGGGCCCCGCACAGCAGCCAAATGGAAACTCAGCTTAAACCTACTCTGACAAAAGGGAAGCTTAGCTTTAGAAACTTCGCCACCACTGACCACCGGGGGGCCTCTGCCAAGGACTTCAATGAACCAGTAAAATCTCTCAAACATCCCTCCATGCTCTCTTTCAACAGGAGATAACTCTGCATGGTTTAAAAAGCAGACAACTTGGGAGGCCGGCATAGTGTCGTGATGGGGGGGGGGGTTTACAGGGTGAGCCACCCCCCACAACTAAGATACAATAAATCAATATAATGTGGAAGAAAGCGCTAAGCAAAAGCCAGAGATGTTTACTCTACAAAGGAACTCAAGTTAAAATAATTTGAGCACAAAGGTCAAGCCATCACAAACAGTGAGTTACTGGAAGTTACTGGAAAAACAAAACTTTGACACCCATAGTTAGTAATATCATGTTCCCAACCAATCCTTTGCCAGCTCAAGGTTTTGAAGATTAATTTAAATAGACAAACGAGATTAATAATGAACCTGAGGAAACATGTAAATACTACCCACTAGGGGGCAATAAACATTTTCCACCAGCCAGAGCAGGTACTCTGTAAGATCAAATTCTGATGGAAGATTGTTTTTAATTTGATTATTTGATTATTATATTTACTTCTATGCATGTAAAGTGTTTCTATGTATGTAAGTTCTAAAGCTGATGGAAATCCCAAATTTAGGACTGTACTATTACCTCTCTAGGGTGGCAAAGAGGCCCGCCTTGCCCCCCACGGCGAGGAGCACTTTGGGAGCGCACCGTGGCCGGGTGGACAGCACCGTCTGGTAGGAGAGCCGGTGCTCAGGCATAAAGTGGTACTTGAGGGCCTCGTTGAGGAGGTGCTTGCAGGCGTGGTCATCGCGAATCAGGTGGTTGGCCTCATAGAGACGGGTGAGGAACTTAACGCTGAGCAGAGGCAGCCGGACGCAGTGCAGCAGCTGGGCCAGGTGTTGTTGCCGCTCCGTCACATCGTACTTGATCCAGGACTCCAGGGCGTAGAAGACTGTCTCCTCGGTGACCACCTTCAGGCAGTCGTTGGAGACGATCTCGTCCAGCTCGGAGCGCGTCAGCTCGAAAAACTCCTCCGTCTGACACACCTCCTCGAAGTTCTGGCAGATGAACTTGGTGGCGGCCAGGCAGAGGTCGTGGCAGCCGTAGGTCTCGGCGAACCGGGAGATGCCGATGCAGTTGCCGGCGTCCAGCTGGTTCTCCAGAAAGGCACAACACTCCTTCAGCACCAGCTTCACCTGAAGCAGGTTGGCGGCCGGCAGCAAGGACTCCACTGTGTCCTGGGAGATGTACACCGTGCCGGTATATGCATACTCCACGATGGCCTGCGGGGGAGGGGGGACATGTGAACGCAAGCCCAAGAGAAAGATGGGACACTCAAATTACAAATGGACTGGAAACACCATTCAGACTGTTCATTGGTAATCCTCTGTACTCCCTAACTGAATCAAACTGGATCTGAGCACAGTGGACATAACTACTTGGACTGTTAGATGGATAATGCATATTGCACATACAAGTCACCATACGGACTGGACCAAAGCTGTGGTCGTGGTTGATGATTTCCCAAGGAACTCATGGTCATACGACTAGTTACTATCCTATTTCAGGTGAAGCAACTATGTTAACAGTCTGGATGACCGTATATTTTAATGCATAAGTAATGCATTACATATGTGACATGTATCTTGCCAGATGCATACCAAACAGATCATGGCTGCAAACACACAGACACACAGTAATGGTCTGCAATGACCGCCGTTCCATACCTGAAGGGCGGCTTCATCGATGCACTGGAACTCCACCTCTGAGTTCTCCTTCTCCGACAGGTTCCCTGTGAACATGGCCTTGAAGTAGGGGCTGATACTCGCCAGCACCACCTTGTGGGCGTGGATCTTGGCGTCGCCCACGCGCAGCACCACGTCACACAGCTCGCGGTCCTGCCGTAGCAGCTGGAGGCCCTGCAGAAGCTGCTCGGAGTGCGGACGCGTCAGGCTGGCGAGCATGTACGACTGGGCCTGCTGGTCCATCTGTGTGGGGAACAGGGGGCAGCTACCTTTCTTAGCAGCCAAAACCACATACGCGAAAGTTGTTTTTGAGTGAAGTAAACTGGCAACTTCAAAGGGCACTACCCTGACATCCATCCATCCTCTGTACCAGTCTGTGCTATTCAGGGTGGCAGGGGACCAGAAGCCTATTGCGGAGTCTGTCTGCACTGCTCCGAAATTACACACACTCGTTAGCTGCTCCCAACATTTCCACCAAGTTCATAGGCAGTTTATCAAAACAGTGACAGAGTCCGCGCTCAATTTAAGTTAATTTCAAATTCATTTCTCCAGTGCTGACAAAACCACTGCTTTCAAATTATTTTTTTATATTGGGTTATTGATTTGTCCATTATTGTTTTATGGGTGACTCAGCCTTTGGCATCCAGGGATGTCGCTTTGAATCCTGCCTCCTCTCCAGAAGTATGTATTCCTCATATCATAAGGGTTTCCTCTTACAGTCCAAAGCTATGTAGTTATACTAAGTGGTATCTCCAAATTGCCCATAGGATATCATTATAAGTGTGAGTGCGTCTGTGCCCTGCAACGAATTGGCATGTGGTCCCCACGATGTCACACTCAAGGTCCCTCCCCACAACCCTGACCAGGAAAAGTGGTAGGAAGATTGTTTTTAATTTGATTATTTGATTATTATATTTACTTCTATGCATGTAAAGTTCTTCTATGTATGTAAGTTCTAAAGCTGTACTCTGAAAAACATTAAAGTTTTTTTAAGTAGTCATTACAGCACACAAATTCACAAAGCAAAGAAATTAAATTAGTGAGGAAGTAACACCATGAGCAAATGCAACTCAAACATGTTGGGGGCCCTTTCAGGCTGCCCAGATCATAAAAGTAACTTACATCTCTAAGTGGACCGAGCTGTCTTAGTAAAACATCAAAAATAGCCAGTGTATACTAATTAAATGTTGCTTTTGGACAACAACAAGCCATTGGTGACGTTTTTGCTGATTTATACCCCATCTTTTTGCCTCTTCGAAAAGTAAAAAAAAATACATCCCGACATATCTTACTTGAAGAAGAATAGCAACTTCTTCCTCTCCCTGACTGAAAAACAGCTTCTAACTCCCCTATTCCTTTCAATCTTCTTCTGGATATGGTGGCGTTTCAGAATGACTAATTTCACCCGCCAGTCCATTTCTTGATTCCTATAAATCCAGCGATTAAACTGGCCTAGTTCATGCCGCGTCTTTTTATTCTTGGGTGTGTCAGTAAACAAGCAGAGTTAAATAACTTTCAACTGAGTTACACAAATGTGAAAAAATAGCTCTGCTGCAATTACGTTTCCATTTCAACAATTTCGCATGCTAAAAATAACAATATAATAAATCTTAGGCAGGGATTTAATAAGCAGACAGCGAAACTCCTTGCTGGAAAAATAAGACTGGGGCACAACAAAACAAAAGGTATAATTACGCAAACCTTGCAGGTAATACAGATAAAACCCAGTATAAGCTCACATTAAGACGGGCAAAAACTATCATTAATTTGATTGATGCCCTTCAACAAAAACGGTGCTTTAGCACAAGTGAATCAAATGATCTTAAAATCGCTGATCAGGCTTCGTTTGCAGGTACAAAAATAGAAAAAGATGTATTTTTCGCCTTCAGCTGGAAGTTGGCGAATTTGTACTAACTAAGCCGGTGTAAGGTAACAGCCCAACTCTCAGTTTTGAGTATATAAGTGTCAAAAACTGATTAACATAAATGACAGCGCCGGCATAGCGCATGCCTTGGAACATCGGCGTGTCGATGCACGGACCGAAGACCCCTCACGCCCCAATACCTCCGTTTCAAATATTAAAATGCATAAAGCTGTAATCGCACAAGAGCAACAATCAGAGGTGCACCAGCTCTATTACTGCTGTTATATATGGACACAGACGGGCCTCGTTAAGTAGGGAGACGGCCAAGGGGCGGCTGCTCCATTTCTATTCAAAGACGAACCTCAAGCAATTTCGTTACTAAAAATACATATGCGCCAAGAAATAAATAGCAGCCGATGCGAAGTTAATTTCCGTCATTTAGGATTTCTCTCTGGACTGCTCGGTCAGCCTTTCGCTGTTCCTAGCCTCCGGATCAGCGCCAGACAGCTGCGACAGGGATGCGGGATAAACATACCTGTGCTTTCCGATCGTGCCGCACCGATGAGATCGTCTGCTCTTCTTCTATATATTATTAGTGTTGTTGTTGCTGTTATTATTATTATTACTATTCTTAATATTATTGCAGTTGCAGAGACGATCCCAGCAGCAAGAACCCTGGGCGTCTGTCAAGAAAACAAACACGAAAAAACAGGTCGGACCTGCGTAACTTCCGGGACCGGGGCTCGATTAAAGGTGAAATGTGTGTTAGGAAATAAAAGCGAAGCGTGAAGCGCAGGAGCATGCTACTCTCGCTAAAGCGGGCGACGCCTTTCCACTGTTTAAAGCGTCCGATCAGAGGCAGCCCTTCGTCTATGCGTCGCGCAGCGTCCTTCTCCTTCTTTCCCTTTCTGCTTGTTCTTCCGCTGCCCCGCTTGTGCCAGGCTTGACATGCAACTCGCATTTAGATGAGTAGACGAAGAACCACCAACTTTCCGGTTCTTTCATTGGTTGTCACTGTGACGTTGCTATTTTTGGGGATACCCCAAAACAAAGAATATTTAAAACGAGTCATTCGCACTGTTAAAATGCGAAATTGGTGCTGTGAATTTAACACGTGTTTGTGTATATCTTTTGGAATCAGAACTGTATAAAAATTTACGCCAGATGATGAAACAAAACATTTAGAAATACATTCGACACGATATATACATAATTGCATGTAATACTTGCAGCAGATTTTCGTCGAACATGTTGCAGCTATGCCAGATTTCAATGTAGCTATCCCACTTCTGGTCTTGTAACACTCTCTCACACATTTATCCTTGATAAGTCTTACAATCTTACGTTTACAGAGTTCTGGGAACCTGTAAAGGCCACATTGCCCACAGACATCTATGAACATGATGTAAATGTGATCAGGTTCAGTGATACTAGGAAAATTACAGACCTACAGTCTCCAGCACCATGCAGGAGAAGCAAGGTTAATACATATCGCTGGCTGGCGCCTCGTAGTTATTTCAGTCATGTAAAATAGCAAACTCTTTGTTGGAATAACTATAAGCAGCCACATAAGTGGTATGGCAGTGACTAGGACTATCCTCACACATTGTATTTGCCTGATAAATATGAGTCTGCTTTTTACGGCAGTTCATTACTGGGAATACATATTGGGCATGACAGACAGTAAATTACAGATGAACCTAAATGCATTTTTTGGCCTGTGAGAGGAAATGAGTGGAAACTCCATATAGACAAAGTGTGGCAGGCTTTAAACCTCCAACCACAGAGATGCGGGGGACAGCAATACCTCACAATACACTTCGCATCATTTGTGTCAGTTTAATTAGATATATTTCATATAGTGTCTTTGCAAACAATATTGCTTTAGAATGCTTTCAGGTATAATCCCATATAGGATCACCACTGATTGGTGCAGATCTGGGCCAATATTTTCCCTCACTCTAAGTGAGTATGGCCGTCTGCACGTTTTAATATTAAATGGAAAAAACACCCCTTATCACCACTCTATTAGACCTTTCATACCTTTATCTCTCCTTCCCTCTTCTGTAAAGCATCTGATTTTTTAAAGGAAACACTTCACGACTAATTTGGAAATTATTAGCTGTTAAAACTTCAGTTACCTACAATTTGTTTACTATTTCCTCATTAGTAGCTTTTGACTTATTTTGTATACTATAGTACAATTATTATTCAATTGTTAATTGAGCAGATCGTCAGGAACAACTGCATTGTTTGACTGAATCTGGCCATATCAGTAAAACACAGACACGTTGTCCAAGTTCCAATTTCTAATTCAAGAAAGCAAACATGAGTCTTAGAACAAAATGCAGCGTCCTTGGCCGGATAACGGTATAAAAAGAGACCATGGCGTGGATAAAGCTGAACAAGCAGATGCTACTATGGGAACATGGACGCCACCAAGAGTTTTTTACCCCAACTTCAATAAATTAAACGTTAACAAAGCATCGTATATAACCACTAAAACTTACTAAATTAAAAACAGTTAACGCCAAAGAATAACTTAAACACATAAGACATATGCCTGATGTTACAGAAAAATAATAGTCGATAGCAGAGTCAACCATCCCATAAAACGACGTAGACTACTGCCTAGGGCGCCATATTCTGAGGGAGCGGCTACTTAGCAAAGCACCCGCCCCCTCCTCCCCCTCTGAATGCTTCACCGCCGTACGAGATAAAGTAAAATTTCGCATCGAAGTTTGCCTATGGAGCCACATGGGCTTCCAACGGCAGTGGTCCAGAAGAAAAATAAATATGACCCATTCATGTACCAGCAAACAAGGTGGTTCTTTTATCCTTACTTTGGAGCCAGACAAGCGGCAGAGCGGCTGTTACTAAGCCAACCATCTGCATTTGAAACAGAAAATTGAACTTCAACACCCATAATCCATTACAGGAGCAAAAAATATCCATATATTTAGTTATCACAAACATAAGAAAAATAAAAACATACAGTTAAAAGAAAAGTAAAAACATCAACTTAAATATTAATACAATTGATGTGCATTGTTTTGCCAAGTTATTGCACAATAGTCGCAGTTGTTTCGTATTGCAGTTTTTTTCCTAATATTACAGAGTTATCATAGAAGTATACCACAAGACGTTAATTAACGATTAACTCATGAACTGAAAGTAAATGTGAAAAACCAGAGAAGGAAACACTACGGATTCACGGAAAAACAGATGGTCTTTCCCTGCTGCTCCCGTCCGCAGTATGTATACGGAAGAGGAGAAATTGTTTACTTCCGGGGTCACGAGACCGCGCGTCACCATGGAAGCGCTGGGTTTGTGACAAGTTCCACACGCCATTTTCGTGTCACCCAGCGATGGGGAGACTCTGGCGTTACCAACGGCGTGGTTTTCATTTGGGTAGCGACAAGAACCACGACATTCTGAAGAAAACTTCGTTGCAAAAGTTTGACAAATATCAAATACCTCCCATCGCTCGAACTGTGACACCACCCCACGTCTTATAACACGAGTCTGGAAAGGGAAAACGAGTTTGAATTGCTGGTGTTTTTTAACAAAAAAAGTACAATATAATTTTTGAGAAGCGCGTTATCGGCGGAGCAATTGCTTGGCAAAACCCACACGCGACGCTGTGAAGGCTAGCTTGCCATCTTGGTTATTTGGGCTTGAGATCGGCATGTCGGCTATTTTAGAAAACATCATACAAATGTGCCTTGATGTCTGATCAAGACAAACGCGAGCAAGAAGTTTCAGCTCCGCCGTCCGCTGACCTACGCCCAAACTCCCGAAGGCAGAAGGGGGTAGTTCGTAGCCTGGAGGTTCAGCAAGATGAAATTATCTCATTTTTAAATGATCGGACCGAAGGTAAGCGGCTGTCGGCAATCGGAGCGGTTCTTAGTCATCTGAAGAAACATGGTGGACGGGTACTATTTCCAAAAATAAAGGATATACTCGAGGCTTTGATCGATATTTTTCAAAAGGACGATCGTAAAAATATTAAAAAAGCCTCTATCCAACTAGTGTCTGAACTGGTGTCTATACCAGAAGAGTGTGTAGAGGATTTCAGGATCGACGTGCTTCCAGTTCTCCTGAATGAAGTCAACCTTGCTGATAACAAAAATCGCAAGGTTCTCCTGCAGACTCTTCTGAAGTGTGTCAAATTCAGCGCTAAGCCTTATAGAATTTTCCAGATAATTACTAAGCATGCTCTCTTGCACCCCGAAAACGGAATAAGGTCAGCGACTTTTGACATATACTCTATTCTCTTGAAGGAAGAGTCGCAGAATCTAAACCTGAGTGATCTGATAACCTCTCTAAGTTGTATACTTCTTGGAAACAAGGAGTCTGATGATCCTTTTGTGGCTTATATTACATTAAACCAAATTAAGCTGTACATTGGACTAGAAAATTTTAATGAATTTGTCAATCTATTGCCTGACTATCTCCTGAGGGTCTACTATAACTTTGAAGAGGACCACTGGCATCAGTTTTTGAAGTGGGGAATACCAACTTCTTCCCAGTCCCATGAACACCATGAAGAGGCAAAAAACAGGAAAATTAAATTTTCACAGTCCAGGATTTTTCAGTTTCTTAAGTACCCAGTTCTGAGAAAACATTCAAAGCTGTCTGCCATGATGATGTTTGAAATTGTACCCCATGAGTTGCACAAACAGCTCCTAGACCTCAAGAATTATCAGAACAGGATAAATGGGGTGGACGAGCTGAAAAGCATTCTCTTTGACCTGGATTTGAAGCTGGTGTCATCTGACAGCATTGAGGAGTTTATTAGCTTCCTCCGCAGACTGCTGGATGACACCAACTTCAAGGTCTTTTATGGCACTTTACAGGTGATGAATCTGCTCATTGAAAAACTGGCCTTAAATGTAGATAAGTATCTAAAACAGATAGTATGTGCAGCTCTCAGGACCTTGGGTGACACACGTGTCATCGCTAGGATTGAGTACATGAGTATTTTCAGGCAGCTAATGAGGATCATAGGACCACAGAAGGTCCTGGACCTTGTAATCGGACAACTGAAGCATAAGAACTCCAGGGTAAGGGAGGATGTCATTAACATCATCATAGCTGGGATGCTAACCCACCCTAGGAAGGACTTCAACATTCCCAGCCTCTGTTATGAAGTTGCGCCCTGCCTGGCGGACAGCAAGAAGAAAGTTCGCCATGCAGCCCTGGAACTGTTCGCTGTCTTCGACTACTGTCTGGATAATGGGAAGAAGCAGCCTCTGCTAAGAGCGATTGACCGAGTAGAGCTCAACGGGGATGTGGAGGGCCTGGCAGCAGCCATTCAGACTCGCAGAGCTCGGCACATCCTTCCCCGTCTGTCGTCGGATGGTATGGTGGAATATGCCCTGGTCATCCCGAGGCCTGGCCAACGCGGCTTGCCGCAGTTCAGCTCCGGAGCTGACCTGGACTGGGTAATGGACGGCTGTCGTGTCAACAGCGGCAGGAGCCACCAGACGGAGCCAGAGCCTGACAGGCCATGTGACGGGACCATGGGGGGTCTCACTGAAGTCTTCCCCCAGCACAGAAGGATCGTTAGTGCTGGCAAAGGGAAGAACAAGTTCCCATGGGAACGGATGGGCCTCCCTGCCACCATGAAGCCCCTGACTGGCAAAGACTTCAACAGCAAGTCATCTGCCCAGGTGAGCCCTCATTTTCGATTTTGTCTGTCCTTGTTGTCACTCCTAACGTAATAAAAAAGAAAATCTTTTTCATAGGGCTTAGCTATTAATAGCAAGTGTATCAATAGCAAGTGATTGTCTGTCTCAGTATATGCAGAAGAACTGTGCTTGTAAGAGAGAATTATATTCCTTCTCAACACAAGTGTTTTTTTTTTAACCACTGTGAAAAGTCAACTGTTTGGTATTTACCATCTAACACCTGTTAACCTCTGAATAACATGCTGTTTTTAGCCTGGCTAAATGGCTTCAGTGTTGGTAGTCCAGCTTGCAGCTTGCACGGAGAAGGCTGGAGGTCAGAGGTCAGCCTCGGAGGTCTCCCAGGGCATGCCTCAAGCATGAATGAGGGCTAAAGCAAAACTGAATCTTGTAAGACAGCCAGTCTCTCGTCATTCTACTACTAAAATTAAACAACATGTCCAGGTCTAGATTTGTGCCCATAAAGTAACATTGTCTATATTTGTCCCACTGCAATATTAATTTTTGAAGACACTTTGCTTGCTGACATTGAGGGGCTTTTGATGGCTGATGGGGCTTGGGGGAATAGCTGGTGGCTGTTATTGCGATGCTGACCTGATGGATGAGGGCCATGTTTATGTCTGATTGGCCTGCCTCGTTCTTCACTTGAGGAGCTTCACTGATTGCGGAGAGTCCAGGCACGGTGACTCATCCCTGAGCCTCTGAAGTAATGTGGAGGCGAGATCTGATATTTCTGGAAGAACCATGATACCCTCCTGGGGGTATCTGCCGGCTCGCTCAAGCAGTTCCACAACCTGGTCACAGAGCCAAGTTTTTGAACTTTGGCATGGTTTCCGGGAAACCGGTCCATGGGAACATATTTCACGTCACTGTGAGGTGCTCTGCGGTGGCTAAAGAGATTGCAGCGGCTGTAGTTTATGGGTGATAATGGTGCCAAAAGTACTTTTTCAATTGACAGGTGGACATGTCTTTATTGTATATTGCATACCTCCAATGACATGCATGTCCAAAGCCCTTGGGACAGGCATCCGTTAGCTTAGACCTGATGAATTGTGAAGCTCTTGCTGGTTGCTATGCGACAATGCTGATGTTTTAGAGGAGAAGGGGACCAGGTGACCTCAGACTTCGCTTGTAGCAGATTGCAGTCAGGTGGATGTGACAGGAATCTGGGGGTGGAGTTGCTCTTGCTGTGGTATGCCTTCCTCTCCTGGTCTACCAACTGGAGGCCAGTAAACCAAGCCTCTAAATCCTTTTTCCACTCACTTTTTATGCTTGTTAATTTGGCTGTGAAATTTGCTTGAGGTTCAGAAGCTCTGTAGTTAGATTGCGGGGGTTGAGGAACCTCATATTTATCGCACAGATCAGCCCGCTAATGTCTTTGTAATCTCAAGTGGACGGAACAGAAATATCAGTGTGTTCTCAAACGATCCCCCAGTGTCTGCGAGCAGGTCATTCCTCATCAGAGCATTAATTAAGGAAGCCGCCAGTGCTCCCAGTCCATGGGGAAAACCTGTACAGTACATACCTGTTCCTTGCCACATAAACAAACAGAAATAGTACAGTCTGTTCGGAACCCACCCACTGTAAATGCGCGGTCTGTGGGTGGGTGTGTTTTATAACAATTATAGTGAGCAGTACTGTATATGTAGTGTGCGTACACTATAGTATTGCTGAGCTTGAGAGTGTTCTTGTTCATAATATTCAAACACACTTGTGTGTAACGGACCTGTCCGCATCATGGCTTACACACTCCCTTTGAATCGCTCCCCTGTTCTTAGTCTAATGCACTGCCCTCTCTCTGTCCTCCATTGTTTGTGCAACAGTCATATTTTCAGAATAGGAGAGTAAATGCATGGAATAGCATGCTCCCCTCACTGTGTCTCTGGTTACACACGGTGCTACGCCGCTTCGCGCGCGGATCGCGTTCCCCCAGTGTGGCTCTGAATGGAGGGCGGCAGCACAAGGCCGGAGCCGCTAGTCCAGTGTGGATAAGACATCTAACACCCTGCTGGATTTCATCTAGAGATGCACAATATATCGGATAACATCAGTATCAGCTGGTGTTTGTTAAAATCAAGACATCAGCATCGGTCCGATGTGTCAGTCTCGACTGATATTGTCATCCCATATTTACTCAGTATTGAAAGTTAGCAGGATCAGAGTGTAACTTTTTGTAACTACGAAAATAATGGAGATGATTGCATTGGACAATTTTCCTTAGTGAAGTATGAGGGAATTTGCTGGCACATTTACCACGTAGAACCTCACTACAGTCTAATTGGTGCTACTTTGCTGATGTCGCCCTGCCAGCATTATATGGTGTTGTTGCTACACACATTCACGAGATCTTAAAAAGTAACGTTTCACTTCCCGTAATCTGTATACATTGGTGCACTATTAGTTCCATGGTCAGCCCCCAAGAAATGTACAGACCTGCAAGTAAACAACCCCACAGAACTAGGCCTCTCATCAAAGCTTCAGGCTTTGCAGGCTTATCAGAGCTGGAAGCCTTTCAGACAGTAGGAAATAAGAGCCTGCGAGTGCTGCTAAGCACTGGCTAACGGGCTCCTGAGCTGCTCCCGTCCCTTCGCACAATCACTCGTCTCAATTTGTTTGGCTGATAGATCGTCTGTCCCCGCAGCCCGCAATTGTTATCTGTGATGAATAATTCAGCTGCTGCCCAGCAAGATTACAGGCATGAGCCGCTTTTTCTGTAATTCGGGGGGAGGGGGGGGGGTTTCTTGAGCTGGAATGCCGCTCTCGTTTTTTACTTCCTCAATCGGCAGACAGTGGACGTGGTTCCTGGCAGTTATTTAGAGGGTTTTAGCTGCCTATTCACACACTCTGTAAGGGGTTGGAAAGCCTCCTTTCTGTATTGGCTAGCCATGTGTTCATTTTAGTTCCCCTGCCTTCCGCTGCTCATTTTGCTTTGTGCTGTGCAGGAGCCTAGTAGCTGTAATAACTGTTTCCCAGTTTCAGGTGTTAAGCAAGGGCTGCCCACCCCCTGTCCTGGAGTATGGACAAGAGTCCTATGTCTACGGACCTGGTGAGAATTGAGCGCACCCACCCCCCCCCCCCCCCACCCGATTTCAAAGTAATTTTTTTGATACTCCGTTATGTATGCTATGCCATGATTAAAAGATGATATGCTTTTAGGGGGGATAATGTCAGCATGTGGAATAGTCTATGTTGTACTGCAGTGGACTATATCTGCAAATAAGTAAGCCATCCCTTTCTCCATCCCAGATTGTCACCTGCCCCGTATTTCAGGAAGGAAGGAGCCAGTCAGAGTTCTACCCAAGACTGGAAATGTGGATTTGGACCCTTGTTTCCTGGAGTCTGCCAGTCCTTCTGACCGAGATGCAGGTAAAGCAGCGAATGGTATGCTGGATAGATAATGGCCCTCGGTGCTGGCATGCTGACCACCGGCATCGCAGCAGTGACTCTGAGCTGCGTTGTATGAGATTACAGGATTGTCACGGCAGTACCACCTTGTGATTGGCTGCTTCTGTAGCTTAGCACACTATGACAGTAACCCAAGCCTTTGTATTGTTGTCCGGGGAGTTCGTATCGCTCTAAATTGCTGGGCTGCTTAGTCCTCTGGTGCTGTTTTGGGCCTCGCCAGTGCGTGGCATGGTGGACCTTGCCCAGTGGCTTTTCTTGCCACGGCACCCATGTTGGACAAGCTCCTCTCCAGACACATCCATGTGAGGCACTCCGGTGTATTGCACTTTGCCTCCTCCCCCCGACGCGCCTGTGCTCAGCCTGTCTCACAGAAAGTGGAGCCACAATGACTGCCTGGCCTGACTACTGATAGGCAGTGTTGAAAAACTACAAGTTCTTTGTCGCTATAATTTTATAAGTTTTGCTTACCCTTGACCACTAAAGGCCTTGTTTTTACCTTAAATGTGGTCCTTCCCTCCAGGTGACCATGCCTGTAGCAGGCCCTCCCCTCGGCACTCCAGCATCTCTGTAAGGCGCTTCTCTTCTGGCTCGCACCCTCACTCCCAGGGTGAGCCCGTGTCCATTTCCCCAACCCCTGTCAGGAGGGCACCATCCCATGATGCCTTGAGGCTCACTTCAGAGGTTTCCTCAACTCAAGAGTGTCCCTACCAGGACCTCTCCCAACGAGGAATGCTGGAGGAGGAGGAAGAGATTGTGGATCGTGAAGAGGTGTGCATCCGACTCCCGTTCTATAGTGCATTCTCTTACCTCCTGTCAGTTCATTCTGTCAGGTTAGATTTCCAGCAAGTTTTATCAGGTTTGTGACCTTCTGATGCATCTGCGCTTGCATATTTATCCAGATTATGAAATCTCTGCGGTGCCTGCGCTTCAGCGCAGCCAAGAAGCGTGCCAAGATGAGTCTGAATGGCTCGGACCAAGAGCAGGATCCAGACAGCCCAGACTCTGCGGTTAAGCTGGAGCTGGGGCCAGAATCGCCCTCACGCACCTCGCCCCTCCTCACCAGCCCACTGAGTGAGAGCGGCCTCTCCAGCCTGTACTCACCCCCAGCCTCCACCAACAAGGGATCCAAGACCAGGTGTGGCCTTCCCTTTAAGGTTATCTGAACTGTGAATGATCAGTTTAACTTTTAGGCAGGGATGCAAAGGTCGAAAATTTCCAGAAACTTTCTTTTCCATGGAAAGTTAAGCTGGGGAATTTAGGAAATATTTCAAGTTGGCAACTTTCCATGGGAATTAATGGGAAAATTCCCAGAATTTTGCAACCCTACTTGTGGGTGACTTCAAACTGAAGGCCAGAGCTGACATGCTCTAACCTAACATGAAGATATCAGCTGCTCTTTTGTGGTGGGCAGACATATTAGAAGTTACATTATACTGGGACCTTACAGTTGGTGACGAGGCTCGGTAGTCCAATGCCTTTGGTGCTCCCGCAGCTCCGGGAGCAGTTCATCATCTGTCGTGAAGCCCAAACTGTGTGCTGCACGGGTTTCCACCAAGACGAGGGCTGCTTCCCCCAGGGAGCGCCCCCCCCTGCACGGTATGGGTCCCTGTGAACTGCACCGTGGTCACACCTCTGTTGTGAATTTTGCAAGTCCTGCTGAGAGCCATGAGTGTTGCTTACAGGGACACATGCCGTGAATGTGGTTGGTCAGCGTGTCGTGTACTCCAATGGGTCCCCTGAGCCTGATGTGGATCTTCGGCGGGAGGTGTCTCCGTCCCCGCCCAGACCTCGTGGCAGAGCTCCAGTGAAGGCGGTTAGACCAGCAGGAGGTGAGCTTTGAAGCTATGCCTTAATAACTATAAATAATGCTCATACCCTCCTGTTGGGCATTGTGGAAGCTGATGCTGGCCATCGTTTAGAATAAAGTGCTCCTATACCTCTTTGCAGTATCCCTGCCCAACAGCAGACGGGTCTCGCCTACCAGTGACTTGTCAGATGGCGTAATAGGCAAAGGTCAGAACCCCCCATCCCACCCACAATTCTGTCTTTTTTTATGTGCAGGGTAGGACTGCATGACATCACATCCTGATTATTTGAAATATTTGCACTTAATGTTGCACAGTCTGTAAAGCAGAAAAGGAGATGAAATTTGCCCGAAATAAACTACAGCTAAATGGAACATGTCTACCAATAGTGTGTGTCATATAAATTGGTGGTGTTGCTGTGACTTGTCAACAGACACAAATCAGTGCCGACAAATGCGATGTGATTACAGGGCTTTGGATAACAGTTATAAAAATTCGCCTGGACAGATTAGTAGTACGCGTAAAATATAAATGAGGCATATTGTGACACGAAAAGTTCGCCATATCCTTATGTTTGATTAATATGTCAGACTTTAAACTGCAAAGTACCACCAAAGTCTTTTTAACTTGTTTATCTACAACATCTCCTCTTTTAAAAGATGTTGTGGCTGCTGAGCTGTCCCTTTCTTCACCGCCATGTCAGTGCTTTTCGCTTCCTTGATGTACCCAAACAGTAGCATATGGCGTGCTCTGCAAACTGAATTTAACAAACACAAGGATTCACTGATCTTGCACAGATTACTTATTTTTGGGCATCACAATACATTAATCTCGTTAATATTTTAAGCATACAACTAATCTGTCTATCAAATTGTGGGCATAAGTAAATGCCTGTATAGTACAGAAAAGACAGCGTGAGGACTAATTTTTACACCCATTATCTAGAGCCCTACTGTTCACCGCGCATGCAAACATGTTGCAATTATATCACAATGTGATATTGTGCAGACCTGGTGCAGGGTTAGATGGTTTCCTGCCCCATGAATAATCGTAATTTGATTCATTCTGCTTGGTATGGTAACTGGGCACTGACTTCCTGATATATCATCGGCTTGATTTCTGCTGAGGCTGCCTGTCTGGACGTGGTTTTTTCGTTTAGTTTTCTTAAATGTTTCCCTCCTGTCTCTTCAGGAGTCTCCTGCACCCCTCTTTCGAGCCCCCAGGGTGTTTCATTTGATTGCGGCGACAGCAGGCAGAAGTCTCGCAATGAGGGTCAAGGAAACCCCCATGATACCTGCAAGAACCCCAACAGCCAAAAGCTGGTGAGCTGGAAGTCTTACATGATTTCCCGTAATACCCAGAGGACAGGCTCCGGTGACCGTGTAACCTTTTCCCACTTAGGAGAAGATGACACTGTCCAGCTCTGCTGATGACATGCTTCTACTGAGTCAGAAGGAGCAGGAGTTTCTTCAGATGGGGATGGAGTACCTTGAGGCTCAGAAGTTACTGCACCAGATGGCGCCCGAATTCAGCCCTGAGGAGATAAGAGGTTGGCGATTCAGGATTAGACTGCTGATGAAAACAAATAAAATATTCCCTGCTTAATTATACGTGCCACTGGACGGTGGCTGTAATTATATTCCTCAGACAATGAATATGTATGGCTTTCAGACGGGTCTGCCACTGCTGCAAAAACTTTCTCATTAGTTCGATAACTCCAAAAGTATTTGATGGGACATTTTCAAACTTTGGAGATACATTTTCTTGGTGACAGTGACTCTTCAGATTTTGAGAAAAATCACCCCAAAATTGAAACAGCACTCCATAGAATTGGATCGATACCATAATTCTGACTTTGATACCGATACCAGCTCTGGTACCTCAGTATCAGCACCAACTTGATACTGTAAAACATTTCCATTTAAATCTTATATTGCTTTGAAATAAACAGGCCTGTTTATGAATTAAACCAACAGTAATAGTCTTTAATACATTTTAACATTGTCATGGAAATATCCATCGATAAAACAGAATTAAGTGCATAGATTCTGATATTAATTTGGCCTCAGCTGTTACAAAACCTCATCCATGAGTCATTCACATTAGGTTTATATTTTTGTTTGTTCTGTTTGTCATTCGGCCTAGCCTACTTTTCATCACCGGGGAAAGGGATATGAATGAACTCATGTGATGGCAAAACATGACTTTAAACAGCAACACAATGTAATAACTGCTAAATTACATCATAATTGTATGTTTGTTTTCATGCACACATGACGATCTTTAAACTCCTTATTTAAGTCGGGGTGAGCGAGAGAAGTTGGCCTTTAGCAGTGTTTGCATATTAGGGCTGTCGGCTTTGTGGGTTCACCCTTTTTTGTTCAGATTGCAACCAAAGTAATGCCGTATCTCACTTCTGCTGTCCTGTTTATCGATTAGAGGCAGGGAGTAGGCAACGGCAGTTTCCGTCTTCCATCTATATAGCTTTTCGCACAAGAGACACGTGAGATGACATGACGTAACTAACTTCTTAAAGTGTTTTTGAGATTTATAGCACATTTTTATGGATTATTACAATTTCCAGAATGATAGTCTTATTTTAAAATTTTTGATATTGCATTATAATACTGATACCGTTAAATCGAACAATGTTAGCACTGCATAGTAATGGTGTAATTGTAAACAAAATTCACGGTTCGGTACAAACTTCGGTTTTGGTGCAATTTCAGTACAGCAGGGAAAACAGTTTCTCCTGAAATTAATTATTATTGAAACTGTAAACACAAACGGAAACAGTCGTAAACCAAAGGCAATGTGTCCATCGACATGTCTGAATAACAAAAACAAAATGATTTGCACATTGTACAAATAATTATATAAAAAAATAACAATTCATCAATAATACGGCCATCATAACAATCATAATGAACTAAATCCTGTCTAAATCCCTGGAGTACTACTGAGCATGTCCACATATCTGTAGCATTAAATATCCCTATAGCCTGTTTTTTTTTTTTTTGCTTGGTAAAACCACCTTAAATGCCATGGGGTAGCTACTTGCGAAGGTGGTTTCTGTTTTACTCCGGTTGTATACACATTTTGATGAATATTGTCGGAAATGAGTTAGCGTGTTGGATGCGTTTCCACCTAACTAAGTTTGGTTAACGGAGCTGACAGGCAGTCTTGGTCATATCAGCTAATCTCTATCCAGTGCTGGTGTAATTTATTGGGAAACCAAAATGTTCCCAAACTGCTGATTATGACTGACTTAAACCAACTCACACTCACAATTAGCATGATGCCTCTGTGTAGAATATCTATTTGTGAATTTAGGTTCTGCCTGTGTCAAGCAATACATTTGTTTCATTGTGCATACAAACTGAAAATGATGTCACTGAAGGGTACACAATAAATATGTATACTGTTACAACCCTGCTGCATAGTGATAGCAAAGAGAAGGGCAGTGCCAGACACTTGATCTCTTTAGCACAAAAGGTTTTGGACAAATTTTTAACAAGCTTATCAGACGTGTTGTATTGGTGAAGATCTGAAAGGGATCAAATTTGGAGAATAATTGCACCAAAATTGAAGCAACACTGCTTAGTGGCAGTGGAACGAAGGGTGATTACAGAAGACACTTGACCTTGTGACTGTGATAACAACTCAAGTATTTGGATCTTATTACCACTTCAGAAAATCTTTATGCCTAAAGAGGAAATTTAAGTATCTCATGTGATATGTATCTCAAGTATCTTTCATGAGTGACGGATAAAGGGGGTGGGAGATAGACAGGTGGATGGGTGCAGTGTCTGCAGTAAAATAGAGACTGTATAGTCCTGTCGTGGTAAAGAGGGAGCTGAGCCGGAAAGCAAAGCTTTCAGTTTAGCAGTCAGTCTATGTTCCTACCCTCACCTATGGTCATGAGCTTTGGGCAATGACCAAAAGAATGAGATTGCAGATACAAGCAGAAAAAATTAGATTCATTCGTCTGGTGAAGAGCTTGGACATTTGGGAGGAGATCAAATCAGAGCTGCTGCTCTTCTGCACTGAGAGGAGCTAACAGGTAGTTCAGGCATCTATTAAGGATGTCTTCTGGACACCTCTCTGGAGAGGTGTTTTGGACATGTCCAACCGGGAGGAGACCGGGGCACACCCAGGACACGCTGGAGAGAGAGTATCTCTTGGCTGGCCTGGGAATGTCTTGTTATTCACCCGGTATAGCTGGAGGAGGTGGCTGGGAAGAGGGAGGTCTGAGCATCTCTGCTTTGACTGTTGCCCCCCGACCCAGCCCTGGATAAGCGATGGAGAATGAATGAATTAAATGAATGAAAAACATTGTATGGATAAAGGTCTATGTGTGAATTTATTTCAAACCAAATTGGACTAAGATTGAAGTAGCAGGGCTAAGTGGCAACAAAGGAGGGAAAAGGTGGCGGCAGAAGACACTTGATATTGTAAACACAGTAACTGTAAAAGTATTTGATGAATCTTTGTCAAACTTCCCAGAAACATTGTATAGCTGATGGTCTGGCACATCATTAGTTTTGAAACCAGTCACACCAAAATTGAAACCGTGTCAGTGAACAAACTGCCACAGGTGCAGATCTGGTGAACCTGATTACACTGAGACCAGTCATACCAACTTGGTCTAAATTTTTTTGGAGAGATGGGGAGAGTGATTAGGGAGGCTACACACTGTAGAGGTTGGACATGTGGGAGGAATAGGGATTAGATGTGGTGGTAGAGCCAGCTGGGGAATACATTATTGTTGTTCTCACAGCATCTATTTAAATTTTACTTAAATGTAACTTTTGCGATTATCTCCCTGCAGAGTGGCAACAGAATGGGAACACAGCAGTGAAGTTCAAGGCAGAGTCCCCCTCAGATGGTTCGCTGGCCACTCCTGACAGCTCAGCCTGCCAGCCAAGTCCTCCCTTGAAGCCCCACCCACCACTCCGTCCTCGTCCACCCAACAGGCTCAGCCTGACCAATGACAGCCCTGCTCATCAACCAGACCCGCCCATCCAGCCCAGTCCTCCAATACAGTCACACAAACCCAAGACCAGCAGACCAACCCGTCTTAGGAAGGCATTCAGCCTTAAAACCCAGTCAACTTTCTCCCAAAGTTCAGGTTCAGACCATTTTTATATCACATTTGAAATGTGGATATAGTAATAGGGGCCCTGCCTTACATGCTGTCCTTCTGGTGGTCCCCAGATGATCTATCTCCAGGGAAGCAAGACCTACATCCCATCCCCAGGCCTGAGCAGGCCCTGACAGACAGCCTCAATCTTCTTAGCTCTGATGACTGGTGGGTACCTCTTTCCATATTCTGCTTTAGTTACACATCAGATTTGAGAATACGGTCCATTATTGTTTTTGAGAACTGACATTTATCAGGTTGTGTTTTTGACTCCTGCTTTCACTGAATCTAAGGGAGAAGAAAATAGAGGGTCTGGAACTTGTACGCCGCCTGGTGCAGTTCCATCCCGATTTGATGTCTGACAGACTTCACGATACCTGCCTTGTGGTGATTGATGAGGTATTACGGCCCATTCTATTTTCTTAAATTATCAGCTTAGATGTATTATCTTAGTAGCAGTCATCGCTGCGGTTGCACCTGTGGCCAATATTTGGTCTGCGCATGTGCTGACCTCCAGGTGAAGAACTTGCGATCAGGAGTCTCCCGCGTGGCAGTGGCGACACTGGGAGACCTCTTCACCCACCTGAAGAAAGAGATGGACCCGGAGCTTGACTATACAGTCAAGGTGTTGCTGCACAAATCTGGGGAGACCAATGCTTTCTTGAGGCACGACGTGGACACAGCCCTGGCTAACATGGTGCAGAACTGCACACCCGTCCGGGTCATGAATGCCCTGCTTGCTGGAGGCCTGAAGTAAGTAGTCTGGATAAATGCATTGTACTGAACCGCACCATGGCAGTGTTGTATATCTGAGATGGCTGAATAAGTAAAATTTCGCCTTCTCTATAGCGGACCTTTTAGTGTTTTTGCTTGTATTCTTATTGAAGCCACTCAGAGCTAATTGCTTGATTTCCAACCCTGTTTCCAATGTGCAGTCACTTGAACACAATGGTTAGGAAGTGCACAGCTCAGCACCTTGCCGACCTTGTGGAAATCATGGGTCCTGAGCGCCTGCTCTCCAGCAGCCGTGAGCTCACGGACCGTATCCTGACTGCCGTCGCCAAACTGGCACATGATTCTTCGCAGGAAACCAGGTACGGGGGACTAGTAGGACCTTTGTTGATGTTACACTTAGGGCTGGGCGAAATATCAATAAAATACCGTATTGTGATTATAACCACACATAGTGCCGTAAATTTGAATATCCTGAGCATTGCGATATAGCCTAAACAGTCGTGTTCTTTCATAATTAACAGTTTATAGTGTACTGTTTTTGTACAAGTTCCACCAAGGTATGAGTCTGTTGTTGCTGTAATTTATCATTATACCTGTCACAAGTGCAATAACTATTTATTAGTAAAACAATTTGGTCATAATAATAAGGAAAAAAATCAAAACCACCTGTTATATTTTACCATTTCATATATATGTGAATTTTAGAATATTTAGATAAGTACAGATATTGTGAAAATCTCTGAAAATATTGGGGTATCATTTTTAGGGCATGTTGCCCAGCCCTACTTATTGTGTTAACTACTTTTACCACTTGAAGCAACAGCCATTGATAGGCTTCCTGTTCCTCAGACACTTCGGGCGTCAAATGCTGCTGTTTCTGGCATCCCACAAGGACTTCGATAAACTGTTAGAGCAGCACATACCAGACAAGGAGGTTGTCACTGTCAAGAACACAGTGCTGTCACTGAGGAAGAAGGTAAAGTGTTTGATCTGAAGTTGCACTCAAAAAAAAAAAAACTTTGGATTATGTTATGTCAAGTGGTTCTACGCAACTGTTTCAAATAACCTAATACCTCACTTGTTACAGTGTGTGAAACAGTTGAGTACATGGACGTTTGTGTACATACTACATTTATCTGTATACATATCCTGTCGCAGTTGGCGCATGCGTACAGCAATGATATTACACCAGACCAGCAGATTTTTCCTGTTGGATAAGTAATTAAGTACTTTGAGCAGATTGTCTATTATTGTGACTTTGATGAAGATTAGGCCACATGTTATGGGTTAATGCAAAAATCCAGTTAATAGCAAAGGACTGACAAGTATTCATGCATGCTACAGCTCTGAAAGCAAATGTGCAACAGAAGTGGCTTAAATGCAACTGGGTAAAAAAGGGATAACAAAACTAAGGCCAGACAAAGCCTATCCGTGAGCTGAGCAGTGTGAAAGCCATCCAAAACCCTTCGTAAACAAACCAAGCCTCAGGCACTTAAGTTTATCCTGTTTTTTTACTATTCACATATGCAAATTAAAATTAAATAAGAGCATGTTCCCTAGCTACTTTTCAGCTGCTTATTTTGTAGTCCTTTACGAGCCACCCAGGGTCTTCATTTAGATACACAGCAAGGGCCGTGAGCTGGAAAGCTCTTCCTGTTGCACTGATATCATTCTGGGAGAAAAAAACAAACGACTCGCAAACCTGGTCTGTGATGGCCATTATCGCTCTGATTGTTGTCCTGGTTCTGCTCCTTTTATCCGGAACACTCTGGACCGTTTACTGGCGTACTCATCCAATTGCTCACTAGGTCTAGATATCCCAATATGTAACTACTTAATACGATCCAAGAATTGCATAGATACTGTTACATATTAGACTTACCTGTATTTCGTAGCATGGGAAGTGATAATACATGGTGATCAGATTTACCCATGTGGCGGTTGTTGTGCAGAGCACATGAAAACATACTCCATGTGTGCAGTATGCAAGAAAGTACAATGTACATTGTTTATAGAAAGATTTGCATTTTACTCTATACTGTTGCATCGGCAAAACATATTTTCTGAAGTAAACCAGATAAGCCACTTTTATTTAAATTAAAATCAACAGCTGAATCAGTTCAACTTGGTTGCATACATGTGTTCGGTAACATCAGCAAAATTAAAACCAAATTAAAACCAAAAAGAGTGAATTTCATTCTTTTTTAATCATGCCTGGTGTTTGTGTCACAGCCAGGGAGTGTACATGCAAAACATTTAGTGGGCTGTCAGCTCTGCAGGAACTGGAAGATGTGTGTCAGCTATGGAATTTATGTAAAGCGATGCATGGTGGGTAATCACACAGCTCACTCTTTTTATCAGGAAATGGGAGGGGCATCTCCTAAAGCCCGGTCAGTGCTGCGGCGCCATTCGCTCAACGGTGGCGCAACCCGAACTTTGTCTCTCAGCCGAGAGCCCTCCAGCCTCAAGCAGTACGTTTTATCTTTATATCAAATAAAATAGGCAAATTGCCAAAATTTGGTTGCCATTGACAGCACCACACATGCCCCGCCTTCCTGGCATCTTTTTCTGCTTGAGCAGGGATCCTGATGGGTACTACTGCAAGGGCCAGGCGAGCAACTTTGCAGACAAGACAGAGTACACCAAGAAGCTCAATGCCCTGATGTCATCGAAGGACTTTCGTGAGCGTATCAGGGCTCTGGAGCAGCTGGTGTCTGACTGCGAGCAGAACCCCGACATGGTCATCGTCAACTTATTTCCGGTAATTAATAGCAGTTTGTTAAGGGCACCAGTATTTATAACTGTATTGTGTTGTCGCTGTTGCCTTATTGAGGTACTTCTCAAAATGTACCCTCTCTCATCACTTCACAGGTGTTTGATGCCATCAAAGCCAGGCTCCAGGAATCCAACAGCAAAGTCAACCTCAGTGCCCTACAATGTTTGCAGAAGATCATTGCCCCCCTGAAAGACCACATGGCTCAGGTGGTCTCCTTACTTGTTCCCGCCATTGTAGACAATCACCTCAACTCGAAGAATAATGCCATCTATGGGGCAGCTATTGGTGTTATCCATGCTCTAATGGAAAACATAGGTAGGACTCATCAGATTCCGTGGGAAATATTCCCAAATAGAAGAAGAGGCAAAGACTTGAACTGTTTCTTCTTTATTTCAGATAACACTCTGCTTCTTCAGCCGTTCTGCACCAAAGCTCAGTTCCTCGGTGGCAAAGCCAAAGTCGACCTTATCGTAAAGGTTGCAGGTATGTCCATTACAACTCATTGCAAGACAGGGACTGGTTCTGAGATTTTTCAGTAGGCCATGGGCCAGTGGCTGACCTCTTGCCTCTTACAGACCTCGTGTATGAGCTGTACCCCCGCAAGCCCCAGGTGGTGGAGCAGAAAGCACTGCCCCTCCTGTGGTACCTCCTAGGCACTACCAGCAAAGGAGCATCCCTGTTGGCCAGGGGCTGTAGTGTGTCTGCGGCCACCGCTGTCCTGTGCCAAGCCTTGCACAGCCACATGGGACCCAGTCTGGCAGAGTGTGCCTCATCCCAGCACCCCAATGTCTACAAAAGCTTCAACAGATTGCTCAAGTCCATCTCCTCCCACTGACAGCATTAAAAAAAGGCTAAACGTATAGCTTACTTGAAAATAGATTTATATAGATGTAGTTTCAGATCAATGTATTAGCTCCTGCACTTTTTTTTATCATCTTTAGATAGTTTAAGTAGTCCTTACCGATAGTGATAAGTCCTATAGAGTAGAATACCTTACAAGAACAGTTTATTTAATGAAAATGTTCTTCACCTCTTGGTATCAGGATTCTTGCCCTCAAACAACCTGCTCTTTTGCACTTTGGAACAAATGGTACACTATTGTGACGGGTTATCATCATGGATTGTATCACTGATGTACTTGTCATTGTTGTAGCTTGTGAACTCTGCGAACTTGGACTGAAATGTTGTGAAATGTACTATTTAAATGCACAAAACACTTGAAGGGATGTATAGTTTTGCTATTTTTTAAATGTTCGTATGTGACATTTCCATGATGTGTCTTATTGAGCTGTTCTGATTTGTTAGTCAGGATTTTTAATGAAAACAAATGGCTTTTGTAATAGTTCAGGTCTGTAATTGCACAGTATTCGCTTACTCTTTATGCTGTAGTATTGCAGTATATCTTTGAAGATTTGTTGTAAAAGTCCATCAACAAAGTGGTATTCCAAGTTGGAACTGTCTTATGGTTTTTGCATGACCAAAATTCTATGACAGGGAACAAAATGAATGTTAATATTTTGTTATTGATATGCTATTGTACAAAGATGCCTGAGTGAAATGCTGGACGTAAAACAATTTTACCAAGGTTAGAGATGCTAATGTATTATATTTTTGCTTTATTTTACCAATTTATACATGTACTTACACCCAGTCCTGTGATTTTGCAATTCCAAATCGTGCCAGTCCCAACGTAGCCTTTCATTTTCAACAGCTAAATTGTACTGTACCCGTTTCTGAAAAATGAAGAGAGAAAGTATATATAAATATATATAAACTGTATATAAATAAATTGTTTTATTTATCTAAAGAATTGTGCCCATCATGTTTTGTCATGTTGGAAGCTCTGGTGTTCTGATGACGGTGATGAATGAAAAGAACATTTTAGTGGGATTGTATTGAATGGTTAAAAATATATGAACTACAATATGATTTTTTTCTAGATTTAATGAAAAAGCAAACTTGAATAGTTAAGCAAAAGAGATGTTCAGTAACCAAATTTGGCAAGACCCTGCTGCCAAACAAAATCTATTGCCAATTTAATTTAACTTACTCATTTGCCAATTTATGAAAGGCCGAACCAGATTAGTGCGGAATGCGGGAGGATAGACAGTTCTGTACGAGTCAGGTGACAACATGGATGCTTGGTGCATTATAATTTCAAAGAATGTGACGGAACGGATTTGGTACACAGCTATTAAACTACATCCTGTGTCCCACACTATGTTGCATAGAGCAGACTGATGGTCTGTTGATTTTATATTTTACTGGAGAGCCGCATTTTTTCTGCTGCAATTAGAAATACTCTGATCAAATCTTACAACCTTTAAATGCATATGGAATGAGCTGGAACATTGGTATTTAGTTCACTTCATGCTGCTTTTCGATTACGAATTTCAACCCATTGCTTCGTTTCACCAGCAGGTGTGTGAGTGCTTCTTGAAATCTATAATATTAGCTACCACAAGCATCTCTAAAACTGGCATCTCTAAAATTGCAGTCCTTCCAGCCCTATGCGGCCCCTCGTGACTCTGTCCAGGATAAGAAGATGGATGGGATGATTATGCCAAAACTGATTGGGTTGCAAGCCTGTATAACATCGGCTTTTGCAAATGGCGTCACGGATGAAATCACGGTTTTTATACTGTGCTACGAGCTTCTGACTCAAAACGGATCATTGGGTGGTTTCAGGGTAAAATCATTACCTCCAAATACCATTAAAATTCAAAGCTATAATTGCAACTAACTCAAAACTTCCCCTTAGCGACCAAAATAATCCGTCCCGCCCTCGGAGTACGCGCTCCCGCCAGCAATGCGCATGCCCGTCGGCAACGTCAGTCAAATAGGCGAACGCGCAGTTGAAGAATGAGCTGTGGAAAACGCGGCTTCGTGCTTTGCTGATAGTGAGGGAAAAAACGAAGCATATTGCGTTCAAAACAGATTTTAATGGACGAATTTGGTGAGTTGTACTTCTGGGGAAGTGTTATGATTTGTTTATTATTTCTGTATTTTGGCTAAGCTGAAGGAAAATGCACATATTTAGAAACTAGGTAGTAGATATCGCTCGCGGTGTGAAGGTTGCGTGGGAATGGCGTGGGTAGGCCCAGGCTTCAGGCGCAGCTCGTTAAGCGATTAA
This sequence comes from Mormyrus iriodes, assembly GCA_011763525.2. NCBI lineage: Eukaryota > Metazoa > Chordata > Actinopteri > Osteoglossiformes > Mormyridae > Mormyrus > Mormyrus iriodes. Next base: position 2,429,722 of record JAAGVU020000025.1, read on the forward strand.
ATATTTTAAAATTTACCTATGTTTTGGAACCACCGTGTAAATATGTGTTAAAAACTTATAATGAAAAGTTTTTAGGAAATATTTTATGACTTTGGTTAGTTTTATACCAACCATCCGAGTAATTTATCGTTCGCTGAAAAGAGCGCTAGCTAGCTGGTTAGGCAACTTCCTTATCTGTGCGATCGTCATGGGGATGTGTGCTAAAACTACCGCAATAAAAACGAGTATATCCATGTAGCGATGCAATTTGTAAATCTGTTTAGTTTTTATTGGCAATAGTTTATTAATGATAAGCAAAGTTACGGAGAATAGCGAATGTATAAGATGCCAGTGTATTGACCTGCTTGCCCTGTCTCCAATACATTCTTGGTTTTCATGTATGTTTTATAACCAACGTATAATCTAAGCGCGCTTCTCGATTAATAAGTGCGAAGGTCTCGCTCTATAATGTACAGTTGCAAAGTAATCCAGTATGTAGCGCTGTAGTTTGGTTGCAGTAACTGGGCGAAGGGCCACAGGCTAATCGCTAACGAACCAAAATAATCCCATCGGACGCTAGCAGGCAGTCGTGCTGCCCGTTTTTTACATTGCGTAGTTTTCCTCTACTTTGCTTTCTCTGCGTTAGACAAACGTAGGTAGAAACGTTGTTACGGTACCGCCAGATAAGATAGTGGTGCAGTCATGTTATTTTTAACCCGGATTAAGTCAGTTTGGGTGTGTTTTACCGTTGCCGCAGAGTAACCGGACAGAACGTACGGTGTGAACGTGTTTAAATGCTTGGGTTTACTTCAGTTACTGTTGTTGATATTTTAAAAGCTGACCTATTGGTGGATGTCACAAGCGGAAGTGGCTTTGCAACTGTAATCAGGTGGATCTACAGGCAAAAATGTCTTAGTACATGTTTTTCTGATCAGTTCTTGTTTCAGAATGTTAATTGACTATTAACACTACTGGATAATTGTTTCTGACTGTGGTGGTTGAGAGTGATGACACGGAGTAACCATGTTTCCACCCCACACCCCTCTGTCCAACAGATCAGTCCTGTACAGAACAGCCCATGACTGGTATGCTTGAGTCTGATCCTGTGGGGGGCTGCACCCTGACAGGCACAGAAGTTGCAGGGAATGGCTGCCAGCTAGCAACCCCCCCTGTTTCAGCCCAAGGACAGGACCCCACCCAGAATGTTGGGCCTTCCTCGGACAGCGTTCCTGAATCGGTGGGTGATTTGCCACCAGCCCCAACAGAACAAGCAGACCAGGATCCAGCTGCCGCACCTTTGGCCGAACAGTCAGAGTCTGTACCGCAGGAGTTCCCCCAGCCGCCAGAGTCACCTGAACAAGGCAGTCCAACCAACATGGAGCTGGAGGACACGTCGAAGGATGCCGGGGAAGCAGAGGCAGAACTGTCCAGTGCCGAGGTGCCGTTTCCTGCAGAGTTTGAGAAGTACTCAAAAGTAGTGGAAGAAAACCCTGAAGACTTCACGGGTTGGACTTACCTGCTGCAGTATGTGGAGCAAGAGGTGAGAGTTCAGCCTAAACACGATGAATACCATAAATGCTTTATGTCCGACAGACAAATTTATACTTGTGATCTTTCAGAATCATGTCGGAGCTGCTCGGATGGCTTTCGACTCCTTCTTTGCCCGTTACCCGTACTGCTATGGCTACTGGAAGAAGTATGCTGATCTTGAGAAGAAAGCTGGAAATGTAAAGACAGCAGAGGAGGTAAATGGAGGTTTTGGGGGACGGTTCCCATTTTCTAACGGTCCACTTGTGGAGCTTGATGAATTGGCCAATCGCAACTGTCATTCGCTGTAAGAACTTGAGTCTGTTCAACATCAGACTAATAAACTGCTGTCATGTGGTTCCTGTAATGTGATACTGCTTGGTTTTTAAACATCAACAGTTTTAAAATTTGTGTCAAGGTTCCCTTCTTATAATTTGATTTACTTGCCGTAAGTCAGTAGGCCAACTAATCAAACATTTGAGCCTACTTTGGTCTAACAACTGAACATTGTCTCAATATATTTGGTAGACTTGGTGAAATGCCATATCATTTGGAAACTTCAGTATTTTGTAGGTAACAGTCATCTCTAGGCTTATTTGTCTGGCTTCCTGTAATTTAGTTCATGAATCTTGGACAGCCCACTAGCTATATCTAGATAATCTTTAACGGGTATTTTCTTGTCTCTTATCAGTATTGAATACTTCTGCTTATACCCTCCTTGATCAGCACATTGTTAGCATGGTGTGCAGTTTTCCTTGCACACTTTGCAACAGTTTGCTATGCATTTGGTCAGGCACTGCTCTAGTGTTGCTCTAATGGGTCTGTACAGACCATGTAGTACAGACCACCCAATAAAGCATTATCCTCAGCCTAGTTCGAAAGCAGGACTTTGCAATCTCACTGCTCCTTTTGGAGATCTGAGCCCTGTGTACTTAATCCCCTACCAAGTAAATGGTTATAGCTCTTCAGCCCGAATTGTATTTGCGCGGCACATCCAAGTCCAGTGTTGGCTGTCCAGGGGAGGCTCGGGTGGCGATCATGACGCTTACAGACGCACATTTGTTTCAGGTTTACCGCCAGGGCCTCCAGGCCATCCCCCTCAGTGTGGACTTGTGGCTGCACTATATCAACTTCCTGAGGGAGACGGCCGACCCAAACGACACCCAGGCAGAGGCCACGATACGATCGTGAGTAGCAACACTCATTCAGTTTTAACATGGATGACTTCTTGAATGCAGTTTGATCAGATGCAGTTCTTTCTCAGCTGATGCTCCTTAACTGCAAGATTAATTCATTCCTCATTTGTAAATTTATGGGCTTTCTGTATAACAGTAGTTAACACCTGGTGTGTTTTTAAAAAAGAGGCTGTTAAAATTTGTGCTGAAGGCTGAGCTTGAGGTTTCACTTACATGGTGTTGTATTCCATCCATCAGCGCATACGAGCATGCAGTGTTGGCTGCAGGCACCGACTTTCGTTCCGACCGCCTCTGGGAGGCCTACATCAACTGGGAGACGGAGTTGGGGAACCTGGCCAATGTGACCGCTGTCTACGACCGAGTCCTGGGCATCCCCACGCAGCTCTACAGCCACCACTTCCAGAGGTGAAGCAGCCGGCGCCTGGTGGGCCTGCACAAACTTCTCAAGCCGTTGCTTTACTTGCCTCTTTGAAGGAGTGTGCAAAGCTACCTTTAATCCCTTCAGCATCCCTGACGTACATGCCCTACATTGGGTCCAAGTGCAAGTAAAGGGCCACTTGGTGATGAAGACCCAAGCCTGGAACTGGAGAGCCCCAACCCACCTTGTTTCTGAATGCGAACATCGGTCATTGATCTCCACCTCAGGTTTCGGGAAATCTGCCTTACAGTACTTCTGATGGGTTCTCGACGGCACCACGCTCAGTTGCAGCCATTTGATGTTGGCGCCTACTGTGCCGTAGGTTCCGAGAGCACGTCCAGAACAACCTGCCCAAGCATTTCCTGCCTCTGGAGGAGTTCGTGCGCTTGAGAAAGGAACTGGCTGCGACGAACGGGCACGGCGATGGAGAGGCGCCACCTGAAGATATCGAGCTTCCACCTGGCACCGAGGACCTTGCTGACCCCGCCAAGGTACTTCCTGAATTTAGCATGTAGATGCTCATGTACACAGTACATGCAAAGCAGTGGCTGAGTGTATGGCTCTGGGCTAGTCTTGAGAAACGGGTAGATTACTGACTTTGGATGAATTAATTCCTTCAGTTGGTCACAGAGATTGAGAACATGCGACACAGAGTTATGGAGACCCGCCAGGAAGTGTTCAATCACAACGAGCACGAAGTCAGTAAGCGATGGGCCTTCGAGGATGGGGTGAGTTGAAATGTCCCCGGCCTCACACTGACTGACTGCTTTTTGAAGGTTGCGCTGCACTTATCCAAAGGCCTTTCTGAAAACAAACGCAGGCTTTTAGTAGAATTGCAGATTGCACTATGTTTACTTTGCCGTTTCATCTTTCTTTGCCTTCTAGATCAAGAGGCCATACTTCCACGTGAAACCCCTGGAGAAGACTCAGCTCAACAACTGGAGGGAATACCTGGACTTTGAGATCGAAAACGGAACCCTGGAGCGTGTGGTGGTGCTGTTTGAGCGATGTCTGGTGGCCTGTGCCCTCTACGAGGACCTGTGGATTAAGGTAAGCAGGAACCTTTCCCCCCTGTCAGCGCCTTGACGAATTTCAACTCCTCAGTAACTTTCTGCGCAGTTTATTTGTAATGTTGATATGTGACTGTATCTGTTGTATTAGGGGATGGCCTGCTTGCCACCAGATTTGACTGCTGCATTTGCCAACTACGTTGCATCTCTTCGTCCTACCTTACAGAAACTAATCTTTATGGTTCGATGAAGGTGCTGATGGGTTTAAAAGAATTTTAAATGTTCTGTCAATGTATTCTCGTGCGAGGACTGGGAGCGGAGGTGTATTCATGTATTATATTTTGCCTCTTATCTCTCTGATCTCCCTACCCCATCCCTTCTTAAAGTATGCAAAGTACATGGAAAACCACAGCATCGAAGGCGTGCGCAATGTTTTCAAGAGAGCCTGTATGATCCACCTGCCGAAGAAACCCACCATCCACCTGCTGTGGGGTGCGTTCGAGGAGCAACAGGGTAAGTGTGAGCATGTTCAACGGCTTATACCCCCTGACACTGCAAGCTTTTTTTTTTGTAAGAGGGGTTCACTGGCATCATTCATTAAATGGTAGGGGTGTAATGATTCTCCAGATACACAGTTCGGCGCAGACCTTGATTCTTGAGCCATGGTTCAGTTCATAAAATGTCTGCGTGGGGGGGGGGGGGAATGTATGCGTTTTAATCACCAACAATTTAGAACACTAAAGAGGGCTATTATCCATCTCGAGTTGGTGAAACTGGCCTAGCTTTTGCCACAGGCATGATCACTTGATCATAATTGGACCAAAACAGTCATGTGGCAAGCAGTTGGAAGACAAATGGTTGTAATGTGTAATATTTATAAAATGTACAGCTTGCCCTAAGGCCCTAAGGTTCAATAGAATTTGTGATTTACGTGTTGATTGTGAAATGAAAAATGAGTTTTGTAACATTAGTAATATTGTGAGAGCTGAAGAGGAAGCACCTGCATTGATTGCAGTGGGTATTGGGGGGGGGGGTTGTTTCCAGAACTACGACAAATTTGTGAGTGTATGTGTTGTGGTTTTGGTCTCTGTTTCAGAACCGTTATACCATTAGTGAATTGGTTTCTTAAAACCCCTTTTTACCTGTGTTCTCTTAGACTATCCCAGATTGTTTGCACAATCTTCATTTGGTTGCATTTCAGTTGGAGTGTAGAGATGTTTATCTATGGCTACTCGTTTGTACATGATATGGTGAGGTTTGGATCAGGCGCTTTGCAGTTTCTTCCTTACCTCTGTTGTTCCACGTTTCTAGGGAACATAGAGGAGGCACGTGGTATCCTGAAGACTGTGGAAGAGGCAGTGCCTGGACTGGCCATGGTGAGGTTGCGTCGGGTCAGCCTGGAGCGTCGCCATGGAAACCTGGAGGGTGCAGAGGCGCTGCTGCGGGATGCCATTGAGAATGCAAAGAATGCCAGCGAGTCGTCCTTCTATTCTATCAAGCTGGCACGGCACCTTTTCAAGGTGCAGAAAAGCTTGCAGAAGGCCAGGAAAGTACTACTCGAGGCTATTGAGAAGGATAAGGTGAGGCTGACCCCATTCCATCAAATCAGTAATGAGAGAAGATCTCCCTTCCATTATTTTGTGAGTATGGTTTGTAAAGTGTTCTGCGGGTGGAGTAACCATTGCAGGAATTCCTGGCCTAGAAGCAGGGCCGGCCATACTATATATTAAATACAGACCCAGGAAGAATGTGAACTGTGCGGCGCAAGGATCCACCCATAACTGTGTTTACGGACGTTACCGGTTTTGGTGACTGTACAACTGTCACACCAAAGCTCATTGGCAGTGCTTGAGATTTGGTGGGTGTCACTGAATTTGTGGTGAAGTTGTTTGCCTGTTTTTGTTCAATGACGAAGCCTTGCCCCTTCCACCCACAGGTTCTGAAAATGTCTACGCCTGACTACGCTTGTTTTAAATCTTCCTATGTATCTAGAAAGACAAACTGATAAGTGGATTGTATTTACTGATTGACATGCTTTCAGATGAGCCCCAGGCTGTACCTGAATCTTCTTGAGCTGGAGTACAGTGGTGATGTGCGGCAAAGCGAGGAGGACATTCTGGCCTGCTTTGACAGAGCTCTAAGCAGCCCCATGCACCTTGAGTCGCGCCTCACATTCTCTCAGCGCAAAGTGGAATTCCTCGAGGACTTTGGCAGTGATGTCAACACGTGCGTATTTTCCCGTACTGCTCCTCGTGTGTGGCACCTTCAGCTTTTCCGGCTGCCTAAATGCTCCTTTTAACGCCCCATTTTTAAATTTTAAATGGCAGACTCGTGGCTGCTTATGAGGAACATCAGAAACTCCTGAAAGAACAAGAATCTTCAAAAAGGAAGGCTGAGAATGGGTAAGGGCGTCGCTGTTGGATTACGTTATAAAGCCTTGCTGAGTCACTGAAGGTTTCACTAAAGGAGAATCGAGCAGCAGTAATGTAAAATGAATTTTGTCACCCCGGATCTACTAGTTAAGCATTAAGTGATGTATTGTGTGTGCAGCTCGCAGGAGCCAGACCTGAAGAAACAGCGTATGGACGACCACAGCATGAACCAGGGACACATGATGCCCGACATGCAGGCCAATCATTCAGCCTACAATTACAACTGGTACCAGGTTAGTCCTGAACACTGGGGTAACAACTTGGTTTTGACCTTTTGTCTATCAGTATTCGTATACGCAGACACAGCATATAATGCAGCATTGTAGCCTGCTGTTAATCTGTGCCTCTTAATATGCTGTTTTCTTTCAGCAATACAACTACCAGAACCCATGGGGTTACGGACAGTACTACCCTCCACCTCCCACCTGATCTGAAGATTCTGGGAGATGAAAATTGTTTAATTTCTGCCCCGTCCTGCAACGCAGCTTCCTCTTCCTGTTGGTGCCCTTTGCCCTATGACACCCCCCCCCCATTTTTTTTTATTATAAAGATCATTTGGCTTCGCTCCTGAGAAGGCGGTCTCTTGGATAGCTGTGGCAAGCTTAGACAGTAAAATTGTGGGTTTTTCTCCCTCCATGTTTTCTGACAGGTTCCTTTTTAATTTCTGATGATTAGTTTTGATGTTTCAATTTGTAAAAAACAAATAAATAAAATGAACCTTTCCTTCATTTATTGCCTTTTTGTTCTGAATTTAAACCGTGGGTGTATCAAGTAAAATTTGTTGCAGTAGATGCGGCTTTTGTGATGTAAGCATCCAACCTGAACCTAACCTAAAGACCGGTGAAAGGCTTTTTGGTAGAGATTCAGGATTTACAAATCTTAAGCACTTGGTTTTTTTTCTTTGTACAGTTAAAAATGGTTCATTATACAGTAATTGTGCTGTGAAACTATGTAGCTGACTACTTGTGTTACGGATGTGATGGTAATCAAAGATTAGATGGGCTAATTTAAGTTTAAGAAGTTAGCATATATAGATGCACACTTGTTTATCAGTAACCTAGGTGATCAAAGCAAGGATGCCTATAAAGGTTGTTCAAGTATGTCTAGTGACAAACTGTTTTTTAAATTCTTAGGATTTTTTTTTGTGAGCATTAGCTTGACTTTAATAACCAGTGTGGAACATAACGAATATTGCAATGCTGGATCAGTCAGTGCAGACCTGCATTAAGGATCTGGAGGGTGTGTCTGTGAAAGACCAGGTACTGCTGCTATCTGGCATGCTGCTGGAGGTTGTGGCAGCCCTGCAGCATTGTGAGGTCGCGCAGCACGTTGCGCTGGAAGTGGTCAGCAGGATGGTCGGAATTCAGCGTTGCCTGATGTGAAAAATCAATGTGACGTTGGCGTTTGCTCTTTGGTGCGTTACATTTGTTTGCACTTCACCAGGTAAGGTTCACGGCAAAGTGCAAGGGCAGACGTCAAAGGTCAGTGCGTGTGTGTATCAATCGGATGGTTTTAAGCATATGTGGTTTTCTTATGCCCTCATTGTTTACTAGCTATAGATGCTATAAATTTAGGAAGCAAGATGCATAGTGTCTTTATGAATGTGATCCTGGTCACATGTTGCCTTTGACTTGTCCAACCATTGCACTGATTAGCATTTTGGCATTCGGCTAGTAGCTTATTCCTTAACCCAGGTTGAAAAACAGGAAAAAGATTGACCGAGCCACAGCTTTGTCAATGTGGTGCCTTCCTTTGGCAAGAAGGACCCCAATGCTGCCTCATAATCTCCTGTCCGGCTGTTCCCCATGCTTGTGGGATGGCTTAGTCCAGTTATCTTGCGGCACCTGCCTCAAGCTGAAATAATTATGTGATTGTGATTCTCTCTCATCAGATGTCCTTCTGTTGGAGCAGAAGTTAGGGTATGCTGTGTTTAATTGTATTATTAAAATGACCTGAGTACTGCATATGAACATAGACAAGAAAATAGTTCCACCTGAGTTCACCCTTAAAATGAATTTGTCTTGACATAGTGAGGCTGGCAAATAACATGCGTTAGTGCTTTTTATATGCCACTAATAAGTGATCTAATACTCAAAGACTTATCTAGACATTAATATTCAAGACTTAATACTGAAAAATAAAACAAGTTTTTTGTTTCTATAGAAATAAGATTTTAATTGATCGCAAATACGGACAAAAATTTTGATTGAAAATTAGTCACAAATATATTTTTGCAAATGTGAATGATGACGGCGAACAATGTAAAACGAAATATAGCTGCAAGTGGCAATGATGAGGCTAAATAGACTATAACGGCATAGTTTCCATGAAAATGGGTCATTTTGTCAAGGGTATGGATGTATGCACTTACAGCAAATTTCATGTCAATTGGCCAAGATAGCTAACCATCTGTTTGGTGGTTTCGCTGCTGAATTTGATATAACTGACAAATGGTCATGAAAACCATTGATAACTTTCAGGAAACTTTGTCTGAAGATCATCTATGCAAAATTTGGTGAAGTTTCGACAAGGTTTGTGACTGCTGAAAACTTTGTAAGGGTTTTCACTGAATCAAAAATAGTGGCCACATAAATTTGGCCAACATGATGGGTCGTCATGTCCTGTCCTTGGGATTTCTTAAGATATCACCAGACATGACATAACTACTTTTATAAAGCCATCACACCAGAAGGTACTAGGATAAACATCTTTTTGCATATTGCAATGCCCCCCAGTGATCAAGTGAGACAAACATTTTTGCACCTCTTTAGGACATGGTTGTGAGTTCATACACCAAGTTTGGTGTCAAAATATCAAAGCATTGCTGAGAAATGCCCTTATTTCCTGCTTGGAGGCTTCACTGCTGATTTCATTTGGCAGTGTTGGAAGAATAGTTGCAAAAATCAAAAATCCATCAGATAACTTCTGTGAGGCTTGGTCGGAGTATTATCTGTGATAAATTTAGTGAAGATTGGACAAAACTTCTGGTCTGTGAAAATCTTTTAAAACTTTCAATAAAATTCAGTACGGTGGTTACATGAATTAGGTTGACATGACAAATTGCTATGTGTCAGACTTGGGACCTTCACAGTATTACTAGACACAAAAAATATTTTTCTAAGGCAAATGGTGACTAGCCAAAGAACATTTTTGCTTATTGCAGCGCCCTCTAATGGTCAAATAAATTTTGGGCTTCTTCAAAATGGAGTCCTGTGTCTATTTACTATGTCTGGTTTTAAAGCATTGCGGAGATATGACCTAATTCCCGTTTGATGGCTTTTCCATGGAATTTCATTGGACGACAGTGGCCATATTGTTTTGCCTTAGCAAAATTTTTAATTTTGGTCAGAATCCTCTGGGAGATCGATTGGCAGTTACACCGTTTCCATTTTTTTCAGAGATGTGTGAACATCTGGGTTCACTAAAAACTGTTGAAAAACTGGAAATTGAACAAGCCCCCTGGAACCCCCCCCCCAAAATTCTACAGCCTGGTGGAATACTGGCCAGGTACCAGAACCGGTCCACAAACCAGGGTTTAGGGACCCCTACTGGAACTCATTCCTTAGTGGTGACAAAATGTAATGAAGTGCCCAAATATGTGCCCCTCCAGTGGATAAAATGTGATGCACTGCCAAATAGGATTCCTCTGGGTACCTTTCTAGTGGGCAAAACTTATGAAATATCCTCTAGGGTGCCCTTCCATGTGATAAAACAATGAAGTGCCCATGTAATAGAGCGAAACATTTCTCTGATGGCTGCCCTTCTAGCGAAGGAAATGAGATACAGTGACCCACTATGAGGTGCAGTTTCCCATACATGCAAGAACACTGTTTCACCATACATCATGAACCATTCTGCTAGTTGGAGGGTGGGGGGAGGGGGTGCAAATAGGGCAATAGATGGCCTTCTTATTTTTTTTTGCCCCTGCCCTTCAAACAGTCTGAGTCTGCCATTGATACGTGCCAGATTTGCTGGTGACAGGGTTAACAACCTAGCACTAGTTCTCAAAAGTACATTTTTTGAAAATTTCAAAATGGCGGGAAATCCAATATGGTGAACTATTATGATAATGGATAATTCCAACTGAGATGAGCCAAGGATTCAGAGGAAATGAGATTACAGCCCTAGAACAAACGGTTCAGAAGTTATACGCAAAGATGTGCCTTACAAATTGGCCTGATGATGGCACTACAGAGACGGATGGATACTTTGGACTGTTCTCAATCAGTCTCAAATTTAATCAAAATCCACCAAGGGGTTCCATATCGGACACCACAGAACCCCAAGGTGGGAAGCATAATAATGATAACAAGAGGAAGAAGAAGAAACATTTTTAACAATTGCACTAGATGCATTTCACCTTCGGTGCTTGGCCAAGATAATACAGCGCCATCATGTGGAACTTCTTATGTGTGTAAAAAGGAACTAAGCAGTTTAGCGGAATGTCATCTTCTTTACTGTGTGGTATTACAGTTTTTCTCAATTGTTTTGGCGCATTTCTCAAATGACATTTGTAAAACAACAAGCGTAATCTCCACACCGTGACATCACTTCTGCACAGCGCAACATCATTTGTCATTGCTTCACACAAATTTCCAAATGTTTTAGTACATGAATGAAAATGGTCGTGCACAACTGTCATCAGTTGGCATAATTTTTAATTTCTTTAGTTTTGTTGGTCAAAATAGATATGTAGTTTGCCATTGTGGTAATTTTACACCCAAAACTATATATGTAAGTGATCATCGTGTAAGCCACGATACAACACAATTCACCAAGCTTTCAAGATGATTCAAAAATATTTTCCATAAATTGTAGTGATACGACATTGTGGTATTTTTGGTTCCCACAGTACGTGATTTTGTTGCCATTTTGTTGCTCTTATATTGCCATTTTGCTATTTTTGTGTTATACGGTGCGTGTGACATTTTTGTTTGCTAATTAACTGTGGATGTTGAGATCTGAATAACTTATATGTATTTGCGAGTGCTTGCGAGTGAAACTGATAGCACTGTCTTTGATATAAATAACAATTAGTTTGCCAAAGAAAAATTATCAGTCAATGACTGACGAAGTGGAAAAAGACTATCATTCAGAACTTTGGCGCTCAGGAGCATACTAACACAGACATTTTGACAATATATCTAAGCCTTTAGACTCATGGTCAAAACGATGCTAATTGTACTTTTCATTTTGGTGGCACTGACTAATTCATTGACAGAAATATTTGCTTTAATACGTGAGTTAATTGTTTTGGGTGAAATATGGTCTTTTGCAGCTAAAACATTGTGTTGTACTATATGCGTAAACTGTTTTGAGAATGTTACGTATGCGTCATGAACTGTGCCTAAGCAATGGAGAAAAAGTACAAATGCGTTAAACCGGAGGTTTCGTCGATCTGCCATCTAGTGGATAAAGTGTGTATTGCGGGCTGTTCTGTCTACGAGACCGAGAAATTCCTCCAATCGGATTGGACGTTGAATATGAACTTTAACCTTGCGGACGTAACCAAACAGCGCCACATTTGATACTGAATGGAGAAATACTGGATGGGATATATTTGCAGTGTCGTAGAATTTGAGATTAACATAAACTGTTTGGTTACCTTAATCTTGGGATAAGGTAGCAATTATTAATAAAAAAGGCTAAACCTGTAGTTGCCTTTCGCTATTATGCTACAAAGTGCCGGTTATAACTGTTACAGTTAGTTACCTGCCTGTCGATTTGTATTGAAAATGGATATTACATGGTGTTAATTTGTATTATTTCAAGTACCCATGTCGGTAAGCAATAAAACAGAAAGCACAGTAGAATGAGTAGTAGAAATCAGAGAACTTTGTTCCAAACATGGGGGACTTCACTTCCAAAAAAGGCTTTAAAAAGCGACGGCGGGAGCCAAGTTCCAGGGCGAAGGAAAGCAAGCGCGAGCTCAGGCTCAGGGAAACGGCACAGGACGGCAAATCCCGCGTCTGTCATTCCCTGCAATTCACTTTGGGGCGAGATTGGTCGTGTGTCCGCCGACGTGAGAAGTGCAGGGATGGTGCGACAGCATCAAGAAGAGGAGGAGGACGACGACGAACTGATGTTGATAGCGGTTTACGAAGCGGAGAGGTCTTTGCAGGCTGCTGGCTACACTGTAGATGACAGCATAAAAGTGGCCTCCGAATCGGTGCCAAACGCCACGTCCTTGGACGATCTCCCAGGCTTCGATAGCTCGTCAGCCGAAGTGTGGGTATATCCGACCAACTACCCCATCAGAGAATATCAGCTGAAGATATCGGAGGCAGCCCTGTTCCAGAACACGATGGTCTGTTTGCCCACCGGCTTAGGAAAGACCTTCATTGCCGCTGTGGTAATGTACAACTTCTATCGGTGGTATCCGTCAGGGAAGATCGTCTTCATGGCTCCCACGAAACCCTTGGTTGCGCAGCAGATCGAGGCTTGCTATAAGGTGATGGGGATTCCACAGACACACATGGCGGAGTTAACAGGTAGGCCTGACTTGTATGAAAAGTGTCTCAGATACAGATATAGATTTTAAGGACCTAAAATGCTGATGATAATTTCATATAGTCAAGAACTGAAACAGTCTGCAGTAGTTTTAGTTACACTGACATTCATCCAACCATCCATCCATCCCATCTGCTTAATCTGGTCATGGTTGCTGGAACCTTTCCCAGGCTGGGGTACACCCTAGATGGGATGCTGAAACCACTACAGGACACATACATGTACCCGGTCTGCTCTCCCCCCAGGCAGCACGCAGGCTAGCAGCAGGAGGGAGCTCTGGAGGTCCCGTCGCGTATTCTTCCTGACCCCCCAGGTGATGGTGAATGACCTATCGCGAGAAGCCTGTCCTGCCACTCAGGTCAAGTGTTTGGTCATCGACGAGGCCCACAAAGCTCTGGGGAACCATGCCTACTGCCAGGTATGCAGGCACCCCCTGCAAAATTATTATTATACAAAAAGTTCACTCTGAATTGGGCTTTTTCACTTAGAGTAGTACCAGTGGGCTGCTCAGTGGCTCAGTGGGTTGCATTGTTACCTCACACCTCTAGAGCTGGGGGTTCGAATGTTCCTCCTGTGTGTGTGAGTTTGCGTGATCTTGTGTGGATTTCCTTTGGGTACTGTGGTGTCCAGCCAATATCTAAATGCCAATTGGTATCACTAAATTACCCACAATGTATGATTGTGTGTGTATGTGCCTTGCAAAGGACTGGTAGCCCAGTGGCTGGATTAGCAGTGTAGTTGCAGGGGCGGCTGTCATAAGGCTCTGTGTAATTGATTGTGGTCTTCCATGTTCCCTACAGGTGGTCAGAGAGTTGATGAACCAGACTCAGCAGTTTCGCATCCTGGCCCTTAGCGCCACTCCAGGGGGAGACATCAAGGTGAGCAATGTGTGAGAGAAGAGAGGAGCAGCCACCCCCCCCCCAATCTCCATATTGAAAGCTGAACCTCGATGTCACCCCCTACAGGCGGTGCAGCAGGTCATCTCCAACCTCTTGATCTCTCATATCGAGCTGCGTTCTGAGGAGAGCCCTGACATCCAGGCCCACTCGCACCAGCGCAGCGTGCAGAAGATCGTTGTTCCCCTGGGAGACTTGCTTTCAGGCTATCAGGCTCGTTATCTGCAGGTAGGCACTTGGGTTGTGTTGACACACTTGCTGAAAAAGCCAGGATCACTGTTTACTTTCTTCAGAGAATGAATTGCTCTGATGAACAGATGATCCTTGGGTAGAAGTAAAATTAGGGCACTATTAGTTATTAGATGCTCTGCTGCCACCGTGTGGTATGAATATGACACTTGCGTATGGTGATTTAGTTTAAAAATAACTTCATCCTATATTGGCCAAGTGTAAGCAAGTGGGTACAGCGTGTTTGATTTTTAATTAAAGAGAATGAACCCGAAGCCTTCCCAGTCAGGCACTTCTGGCTGGCAGCAGACAGGGGACTTTGGGAGCCCCCACTGGATTCTTATTTATATGGATTGGTCACAGCTGCTCATTTCCTGCACAGCTTATTCTGCTGGTCATGTGATGCATATAGAGACTCCACCCCAGCCCAGTAACTCAGCTTTGTGAGGCCCAGGCTGTAAACAGAGCAGGGTGTTTATCATGTGCCCTTTTAATCACATGGATTCCTGAGGACTCACACCCCTCTCGCCGCTGCCAGATCCCCACCTGCCTTTACACGTTCTGACACCCCCCAGGGAGGTGGCAGATGGACTATTCTCTCCTGTGGGTTGCCAGTGCCCTCTGCCCGGATTAAAAATAGCTTCTGCTCTCCCCTGCTGCGTCATCTGGGATCTCGGAGGGGGTGGGGGGGGGGGGGGTGTGTTCCCTCTGGGGAGCCCCATGTGGGCTTGGTCCTGGGGGGTTTTGGCATTACCGTGCCTACAGGGTACTCTTTAGGGCTGTATTGGCGCACAAAATACACACTTAGTGTAAACATTAGTTTTGGGATCACGGATCGGCGCAGTTTCGGAGCAGCAGAGAAGACAATTTGTTTTGAAATGATTCACTATTAAAACTGCGAACGGAAATGCAGGACAGCTGCAATCCAAAGGCAGCGTAACTGTCGCCGTGTCTGTAAAACAAAACCGAAGAAACGCTTATTTGCACACTGTATATATGTAATAAATATATGTGTAAAATGTTTTAAACGCTCAAAAATGTAACATCATAACACTTATAATGAACTAAAACCTGTGTTCTCAACTAGTGAGTATGATCGCTTCTCTGTAGCGTGAAACGCATCTGTCGCCGTGATAATTTTATACCCCGGTCTGAATTTCCTGGCAAAAGCGCCTTAAATGCCACAGGGAGACTAACTTGCAGAAGCTGTTTCTGCCTGCCTCCTGTAGTAAACACACTCAGGTGATGTCGTCTCAGATGAATTAGCATGCTGGGTGTGTGTCCAGCAGGATACCCGAATTTAGTACATCAGAGCCTTGGTCTTGGTTATATCAAATACTTTCTCCCTCTCTTCCGTGATGGTGTAATTTATCTGGAAACAAGTATTTTCCCAAACTGCCGATTATGACTGACTGACTAACCAGTATTAGCTGTAACCAGCTCACCATCACAATTAGTATGTTTCAGTGTTGAATATCTCCTTGTGAATTGAGGTTCCGCCTGTGTCAATAAATGTATTCGTTTGTTTCATTGTGTGCACCAAGCTGAAAATAATGTACCGGACAGGAATGTGTGTACCACTGCAGCCCTAGGGGAGTCTGTGCTCTCATTCTAAAGCGCATGATTAGGGCGTCTGTGTGCTGGGTATGTGCCATGGGGCAGATCCTGCACAGATGGCTTATTCAAATGCCCAGAGGCAGGAAGGAGAGCAGTGATAAGCTGCAGCTTGTAAACATCACTGGTCAGTGTTTTTTATTTTTACTATTATATTTCACAGAGGGCTGCTCTTAATCTTGTAATATTAAACGATGAATAGAAAATAGATGGATGAAGCGGTTGACCTTTTTTTTTTTTTTTTTGTCCCAAAAGATTGTGCTGCAGGAGAGATTTTGCACTTTATTCATCTTTTAGGAAAGGCAATGAACATTTAAGGAAACGATAAAGAAATCCACAGCAGCTCACATTTGTGCACTTTGACAAACCATGTACAACAGTTTCACAAAACATCAGTTAACAAAAAAAAAAAAAGAGAGCGACTGAGCGTCAGGCATCTGCGTGCTTGAGTCTCCGTGGCGGGGCTGCCTGATTCCCACTCTCACTTAGGGACACAGCTGTTATGAGAAACGGCACAGTGTTACACCTTCCTTGCGCTTTCAGTGTCCTAAGACCGAACCGGCTACACAGGGCATCAGCCTGTCTCACCCTTGGCCACTTGCATTTCGCATGTTACTGCGCGGCGCTGCAATCCCGCTGCGATCCCGCTGTTCTTGCAGCCGTCTCCTCAGACACCCACTGAAGTTCAGCGAGACCGGGTAGATATTCACATTAATTTTGCAGTGTGTGTGTGTGTGTTTGTGTGTAAATAAATAATATAATTTTATAATGTTAATATACCCCTCCCTCACACGTCTGCCGCAATTCCAGTGAGGTTTTCTCTTGGCTAGACTGTAGCAGAACTGGGGCTGGCAGCCTGAGAGCCGGGGGCGGCTTGTTTCACAGACGCTCTGGCAGACACCCCTCCTTATTTGTAGTCCCTACGTTATGCTATGAATATCCATCATATTATTCCTGGTCTGAAGCAGGTCAAACAGCTGTTTGCATCCTGATTGTGCTAGTCCAAGTCAGAACTGGATTATAATATATCTGTATAGGAACAGGTTGAGAGAAGTGGGTTAAATAAAGCTTCATTCCCCCGTTTACGGTCACGAACCGGAAGCTTCTCTGGGTAGCGATTTAAAAATGAGAGTGTGGTCTTCTGCTTAAGTTGCTATCACGGTGATATTCTTTTGTTTTTCTGTTCTTGAATTTGTCTTTTAATCAAGTTGTTAATTCTTTAATTCCATGGAGAGGGCCGTTGTATAATTAAGTGGAGCTTGTTAAGTTGAAAGAGCTCAGTTACCTCCATTTGGGGGATTATGTTCTGGTTTGGGATGCTGTCAGTCGACCACGGTCACACCCCCACGACATGAAGAAAACCACACAGCCGATGAATAAACAGAAGTTTCTAGAGAACATAAGTCGCTTAATTAGCTCATGTTTCTGGTTGCGGATTCTACAGCTTGCTGCTGACACAAGGATTTTCTAACATGACATGGAAATAAAAAATATGAGCAGTATCACCATAAATAAGATCCCTGCCACTGCAGTCAGAAATGGATGCGTGCCTGTGCCTTTTTAATGTGTGCAGGCACTGTGGTCGGTGTGGGGGTGCTGCCCAGTGAAAGAGGGATGTGTTCCCCCCCTTCCCATTGGAAAGAGAATGAAGGATCATGGGATGCGGTGAAAGCATCTCACTGTCACACGATTTCTGCCAATTTTAGCTTTTGGTTTTGTGCCCCCCCCCCCTTTAGCAATAACACATTCAGTCTGGTTATCTGTCTGCTGCGTGTGTGTGTGCGTGTGCCTGTGCGATCTCCAAATCCAGGAGCCCTGACTATCACATTAGTGTCAAGCCAGATCACAGGGATTCCGGTCCTAAGACATGCAGGGAAAGCCTGCTAAAAAATGCAAAATAATGACCATTCAGTGTTAAAAACCAAGAAAGAAGTAGTCATGACCGTCACTGGCCCCTGCTCATCCAGAAAAGATATGGATATTTTAGCAAAGGGCCAATGATCTACGGTTAAACTACTAAAATCTGCGTCAGGCCAGCTGGTTGGGGAATGGGTCAGTGGTCAATAAGTGTATGAATTTCAGCTGCCGTGTTGGGGAGGTGGGAGGGGCCATTAGAGTCAACTCAGAGCCTCTCCAGGAACCAGATCTCGCTTTGGCGGTTGGCGTCGGCGGGGCTGGTGTAGCTCGCCACGATGAAAGAGTCATTCAGGAAGATGCCAGGTGACTCGAGGATGTCCGCCAGCATGTTGATCTCATTGAGGATGATCTGCTCGTTCGTGGTGCCGCTGAAAGCCCTGACAGTGAGAGGAGGAGGAGGGGCCATGAAACCGGGACTGCGGTGTGGAGGTGCTAACGTTCAGGCTGGCCACTTCCTTTTCAGACAGCAATTGACATTCCCCTTTAAAGACCGACTAAGCCCAGCGGCTAAGCTTGTTGTAAGTTATAACCATAGTTATCACAGCAATACTTTAAAGATCTTGGCTCTCTTGTGATTGAACCATGGGATTCCCTTTAAAACACCTGTTCCCCAATTCCAGACCGACCTGGCATAGACGACAGTGGCAGGCCACTCCTCGATGATGATATCTCTGTCGAAGGGCTGTGGGGGCTGCCCTTGGAAGTCTGAGGGCAAGTAGTAGGCGACAGTCACAGCCCGGGATAGGACCGCGTGCTCCTCATCCGTGCGCACCACAGTCAAGATCGGGATGGTCATGCCCAGGTAGCTGCCTGCGAACGGGGGAACAGGGATGATCAGAGCTCTTCTGGGACCCATGATGTTAGGGGCACCTCACAAACCAGAGGGAGACCTGGGGGAGCCTGGAGAAGTGTGCATTTGCTCACAACATGCTGGGGTTATATGCTCACCCCATTCACTTATGGATTCAGGCAGAAGCTACATGACATCTGAAGCTGATGGGGATGGGAGTGGCGCGCGAGTCGACGTGAGGAGTTACCTGAGGAGTTTTGCTGACAGATGTATCTCATGAGCTTCATGAAGCCGTGGCAGATGCTCTGCTCGTAGGTCTCCTCCTGGATGGTGATGCAGGCCCAGTAGGCCTTCTCGTAGTGTCGCTTCTCGTAGAGCACGACCCCGCACTGTGGACACGCGTAAACTCGTGATTTAAATTGCTTACATAAGTTAATTCCTAGTTTAGTGTCCTAAAAATAACCATTTACAAACTGAATCTTTGCTCAGTAGATCTTAAATGCGTGTTGACAGGGAACCTGGCTGTTACTGGGGCCTTGTCCTGGGATGTAATTACAAATGTAGCAGTTTATTTTGCCAAACCTGAATGTAAGAGGATTATTCTGAATGCTGGACTAGGTCAAAACCTGCCCTGTTCTGCGATGGTCAGGAAGGCATGGCGTTTCGGTTTGGGCCTGGGCTGCGCGCGGGACTCACCTTCTCCTTGCGGATGATGAGGGTGAAGGGCACGGCCTGCCGGTCCCGGGTGCCTTCGTTGTTGGAGGCCAGCTGCTGGATGGGCCCGGCCATGTCTGCAGAGAGGGGCATAGCATGGTTAGGGGAGTTTAGTCCGTTTGAGGGGGGGCTGGTCCTTTGCTTATACACCACACTGCTCTGTGATGGTGTGATGCTGTGACTATGCTGGTTGAAGCCCCTGTGGGACCATAGTAGAGCCTCCCTGCTGGCGCCCCCACCCACCCAAACAAACTTCAGTACCCAGTTTCACTTTGTCAAAAGTGTCACTTTGATGCATGGCCCTCTGCATACAGGTTGCACTGGTGGGTTTTGTGGTGAGAATTGGATTTGCCTCTATGTGGATGTTGGTTTGTGTCAGCTGCCTGTATCAATGTCTTTGCGGTTTGTTGATGTACACCCTGGGCCCCAGGGGCTGATGCTGATGGTGATCAATGCCGAGCCTGTTGCATCGTAGATGATTGAGAAATCAGATACTGTGATGAAAAACAAACAACCCCCCCCCAGCAGACAGTCACATATTCTTTCCGCCCCAAATTCTTTTGGGGTTTCTTCAAAGTGTCGGGATGGGGTTCCCTGATATTTTTAATGTGACAGGAAGTGGCGGATTAGGTGTGATGGGTGCCCTGCTTCGCTCACGTACGGCTCCCTGTCAAAGCGGCCTAGAGCTCTGTGCAAGCATACAGAGTGTCTTCCAAAACAGACGTCACTCCCAGAATGCACTGCTCCCTGACCTGTATTGACCGCATGGTCTAACACTGCATCCAAATCACCTTCAGGACTTGATCTGGCTGGAGTATGGCCAGCCTGCATGGCAACCTGAGATGGCTCTCTTAACACATATCCCACCCCCCACCCAAACACAAGCTCCCCCAGAGACATCTGGAGGTTGGGTCAAGAGAATTTCAGAACAGGATTTGGGGGCCAAGGTGCCAGAGAACTGTGTGTGTGTGTGTGTGTGTGAGATTCACCCCATAATGTTTGGGTTGAACTCACTGAATAGAGTTGTCTGCTCTAACTGGTCTCAAAAATGGTGAAGAGTATTTAACACCCCATATTCTTGGCTCTCAAACATCATACTACTGAAAAGAAGGTGCCTTTCTAACTAGGGACCATCCCGCCTTGCACTTAGTGGGCTGTGTGCCTCTTCTTTTTTTACCAGTTCTGTAGCTGAGCTTGTCCCACAGAGGGGGAGAGTGACCGGCATCCTGCCCAGCCAGGCTGCTCTCGGTTTTACTGAAGCTGCACGGTGCTCAGTGTGCTGCAGGTTTGGAGTGAGAGAGACTCACTCCACAGAAATGGCATATTTAAAGTAATGAGGTATGACTAGGAGTTATAACTGCACAAGGGTTGGGGGTAGCGCTCACCTGGAGCTGAAGTGAGCAGAGTGAGCATGGGTGACTCATACTGAGCAGGTTAGGCCATTGGGTGGGGTCATGTGCCATGGGCAGGGCCGGAGAATTCCGCCATGACACACTTACACTGCATCAGTGATTGAAAACAAAGTTTGCTTCTAACCAAAAACAACTCGTTTGACGAGCTATAGGTTCGTTTAACATTTTACGTTCATTGGGTGGCACGCTATGGTCATGTTTAAGACAGTATGTATTTATTACATAGAAGAACCTGTTCTGGATCGGCCTGCCTGCCAGTAGCAGCTGTGGTGCTGCGGGGGTGGGGGTGGGGGGTTGACGGAACCTTGTTTCTCATATCAGTAGGTGGGGGCTGCTGTCAGCCGGATGACCGGCCTCTGGGGTGTTACGGGTCTCATGGCAGTCATAATGCCAGCTACCGACGATCCCCCGTCCCTCAAGACTCAGTTTGTGTTTCGGGGTTGTTAAGCCCCCCACGCAGCAGCAGCCCACACCTTTTAGGACGTCGGCCTGAGTCCATAATGCCATAACGCAATAACTATGCCTGCTGCTGGTCTCTCCCTAGAAGGTGCGAAACTGTTAGACCAGGTAAGAGACCTTAGCTTTAAACACGGGAGCCTGAGCCTCCACAGGCCTACATGCAGTCTGCCTGTGGCCCACACCCTCCCTGCATCACTGACACTCGTTCAGACCCTTTTGTACTGAGGATCTCATATTTAGCCCATCAGAGTTTCAGGCCCGTATCCAGGCTTTGTCCGTTCAGCCTGGACATCGCAAGAAAATGGTCCTGGCCCTTTAAGCACCGGCCGGTCAGGTGCTGTTAAATGTTCCGAGGTGACATTCCTTGTTCCTCTTTCCCCACCATATAAAAATCATGGCCCATCCTCTTTTTTTTTGGCTCCCAATCATCTGTGCTTTGAAAGGGTGCGACTTTAGATGGTGCCCTAACACAACCTGATAATTGTCTGGGACGGGCGTGAGAGTGCCTGTTTTTGGAACGCGCGTGCCCCATGCTGATTGAGGTTTGCAACTTGGTAGGTTTGTTATACGGGTTGAAGATGTATTAGCGTGAAACTAGGTGTGATAACATGTTAAACGTGATCTCTGTCATCTCTGAATGACTGTGGGTGGAGATGAAATGTGTTACTGGGAATCGATGGGCAGACAGCAGGGGCGTGGCCGCGGTGTTGGACTTTGCTGGCAGATGGAGCAGTGATAACACCCTGTTGGCCTTTTGTGCATCTTGCCTGTGTCCGGGTCGCCTTCGAAGGTCAGTCCCCGAATTGCACACTTTGCTCCAAATGACTCCCTTGCACAGGGTGTGGGAACCACCATGTGACCAAAAGAAACATGCCCCTACCCCCCAGTGGTCAACGTTGTCCAGATCAGTCTCCAGACAATGTAAGGCTTTGGTAAGTGGCTTATCTGCTGTCCGAGGCACTGCCAAGCCTTCACCGGTGCTGCCCCTAGTTTTCATTTTGATTATTTGTTCAATACTCACCCCTCTTACCAGGCCTGGTTCTAGACTGTATCAAATGGGGGGGCAATAAGAGATGGGGTCGCATCTTTGGCTTTAGTGAGTCATACGGAGCATTTGGTGGGGCATTGCCCCCCTGCCTAGAACTGGCCCTGCCTCTTACTATTTTATATCATTTCAGACTTTCTCTCTCTTAAAGTTCCTGAATACTGCTCTTTTTAAATCCGTGCTGTACAGGAGGCAAACTGGATTTTATCGCGAACCCATACATTTATCCGAATTTTTTCATTTATGTAGATCTTACTTTTAGCGTTTCCGTATCGCAGTGGACGTTTTAATCGAACTAAATAAGAACCGCCATGGCAAACATATCAAGCGGAAAACATTTTGGGTTGTAAAAAGAACTTAGTTCCCTTTTCTGCTGCATCTGAATTCTGAAGTCCCTGTGGTATGATTTTAAGCTTTGTGGAATTACACGTCGATGATGATATCTAAATGCCCTCAATGTACAGCAAAATGTCAATGTGCTTTATTGTTACTTAAGTTAACAGAATTAAGTAGAACGGCGATTTTGGCAAATTCTTAATTTGCTGTTCTGCATCTTAACTTTAACGAAAGGCTTGTTTAAAAGTTTTGACTGCTGCATATTGAGGTTTTATTTCTGGGTTTTGAACCGAAGTTGCGAGCGGCTCTTCCGCAGTTTTACCATGCTTGCGCTTCTTTACCAACTTTTGAATTCCGTGTTAATGTGCACCAGCACCTGGAGACTATCGTCTGAGGCAGGATGAGGGAATGCGCTGCTCACTGTTGCCGCACCGTAATTTTCTTGCCCCGGTGCTGCTGTGCACGAAAACGCCTCCGGAGTGCGCGCGCGCAAACCCGGACTTACCTCTAGGCACTTCCACCTGATGTCCCCTGGCCACGTCCTGCCAGTAATGTAGGAGTCTTTCCTGCTCGTCATCGGCCATAGTTTCACCCTCTTCCAAACTCCCGTTGCCGGAGTCTGACAGCTGCTCCTCCGAGAAGGATTCCAGGTCCTCCAGCGTGATCATCCCGCCCCCGGCACCCGAGCCCGCTCCGCCGCTTTCGCCACCTTGACCGCCGTTTAGACGACAGCCTCCGCGGTCCATCGTCGCCTTTGCGCTGACCGGGACGTTACTTAAGAGAGCCTGAAATCTGCCTGTTTTACTTGCACACTTTCTGCTGTCAGTAAGCGATCGCTGGCTGTCTGCCTGCCCCTTTGGCTATAAATTAAGACAACTTCGCGCTCCGTTACCGTTAATTACAGAGCTTGTGTCGCTCTCGTCTGGCAGGTTCTGCTCTTTACCTGCTTAGAAAAATAAAAGCGAAAAAAAGAGCGACCGGAGCTGGAGATGGGCGCCCATGAGTATCTGTCCCCGGTGGTCTTGATGGTGCTCTAATTTCATCTTTATAAGCGCCCCTGGGCGGTCACGTGGCCCTTGGCCGGCCGCCCCTCCCACCTCCGCACTCTCGGACCGTGGGCTGCATTTTTCTTTTTTTAATATCTTCCTTCCTTAGTTGACAGATTTTAGTGAATGACATGCCATTACTTTCTTGCACCGTTTAATTGCACATACCATACGAACAGTTCTGCTGCCGCACCGTGTGACATGTACTCAAAGAAGCGGCTGATATGGACTTACGGTTTTTATAGGTATTGTACATTAATGCTCTGTTATCAAATGTAAAAGTAGCTACAGTACAGTCGTAATTCATTTGATTTTCAAATCTTTTTTAAGTTGCTGAACTGAGCGTCACAAGTACATGGAAAGTTCTTTCTGAATTATGACCACTCCTTGAGGCTAATCCTTAAAAATTCACTAGTCTCTCTCAATCTGTCTGCCTTCACTTAATGTGACATAAGGGCCCAAAGTGACTAGCATAGAGTCTCGTGTGTGTGTTTGTGTGCACATGCATGTGTATGTGAGTATATACATTTGTGTGCATGTGTGTGTTTGTGTGTGTGCGGGACTGAAGGTCTCTCCCTCCATATTGGAAGAAGAGAATCTCTTTCTCATCAACAGCCTTTTTTCACCTCAGGCTGTGACAGGAATGAAATGGTGGATTTCGTAACAGAGACAGCAGCGTTTCCCTGTAAGGCGTGCCAGCGTGTGTAATGAAAAGCAGCCCCATCTCCCTTGCTGCAAGTCCCTGCCTTGGGGAGCAATGCATGTGCAGTGCCGAAACCCCCCAGAGTCAGTGATGGAGAGCCTCTGTCTGCCCCCTGTCACCCTCCTCCGTGTGCTTTGCGACCCTCAGCGAATCGCTCCCAAGCTGGTTGGCCCCGCAGATTAAGCCAGTCTTTCAGGGGCCTGATTATTTCTTCTCTTATTGTTACACTTCTATCCGTACAGACACATAATTATGGTCATCAAGAGTAATTTTACTCAGTTAGCTGGAAGTGGGTGGCCTCTTGTTAACCCCCCCCCCCCGGGAGGGAGGGGAAGAAAAACATTCTTGTTGAAGCATTTTTTTTTTCTTTCAAAGGAATTATTGCCGACTGGAAATGCACATCGATAAAGCAGGTGGTAAAGCAGTTTCTGTGACACTGTCCCCTTTGGCTGATTCCACGGAAAATTTCATTCCCTTTAGTAAACTTCCGTTCACCTGACCGGGGAGAGGGGGCAAGTGCAGTCTGTCGGTGGGGGAGGGGGGTTCCATAAAGTGCCTGGCATAGTCTCATGTTTGTGTGTGCTTGCGTGTGTGCGTGTGTGTGTGGATCCTTGTTTTTCAACAAACTGCTCGGATTGCCTCGTTTTTCACCCTGGGCGTAAGCGCGGAAATGCAAGCTGCATCTGTCTGCGCTGCCCGTCACAGGCCCTGAACCTGCGCCCAGTGGTACCGGTGGTGAGGAAGGGAATTCCAGGTCAGGTCAGATGCGGCAGATGCTGCTGCTAATTAGCCTGTAGTGGCTGTTATCACGCTGTCCCTCTCCTGTGCTGTCCCCATGCTCTCCTCTGTGGCCTGCCATCCGACCTGGTGTCCTGGCTGACTTGTGCTTTGGGGGTGCTCCCTATATGTTTGTCTGAATATTCTTTGCCCCTCTCATTCCAGCCAACTTGAGGTCTTACGAGAAGAATTCAACTTTTTGAGAACGTATATGTGTTGAGAAAAAAAGTGTCTAATTCTAGGAACCGATTCCTCATGGTTAAAAGTTGGAAAGGGGGTAATCACACAAGGACACAAGGAAAACCATTTGCAAAGCACAGTTTACATGCATTTAGTTCTTTAGGGTAGAAAGTCACTTGCTGTACAAAGCACAATGAATGTACTGTCAATGTGACTGGTTTAGTACTTCTCCTTTTATTTAAAACTGGGAATTCACACCATACCCCGTGACCACATGGCGCTTACTATTTGGAAGAACCGCCAGGCAGCCAATTATTACCTCCATTTGTCTTCAGATTAGTGCTCAGAAGGAGCTACATGCATCTGCATGCCTATAACGGAGTCCAGCGGCCGCCAGAATGCGTGAAAAGCTGCTGCCCCTGCTTTTTTTCTTATTTTTATCTGCTTTATATTAAATAAAGGAATGCCTTGTGTTGCTGTGGCCACTCGCAGCCAAGCGTGGCTATATTTTGCTCTTGCTTGAGGGAATATCACGGGAACCATCCCCTGAGTCTCTAGCTCTCTGTGTGAAGTCCTATCAGACGCTTGTGTAGCTTAGAAGACCAGATTTCCCTGTGATGGGATTAAAATAGTGATAATGTTTCGCTCCACTAACCGCCGTCATGCTCGGTTAAGACCGTCTGGCGCTTACTGTACATGTTTGCAAAGGGGAACTCGCAGCATGTTTGTGTTAAAGAGCCAGAGGGCATTTCACATTCATTTATTCAGCAGGCGCATTTATCCAAAGCGATGTACTAGTGAGGAAAGCTCAGCATCAGGGTGCAGGGTCAGCTAGTGTCCCCATTGCAGTTGGGGTTAAGGGCCCAGCGATAACATGATTGCTCTGCTGGCTGTGGGATGGAAGGTATGACCTGCCCCTTCTACTAATCACTAACCCGCTTAGCCGCACATCGCATACTAGCTGGAATTATTTATAGTGTTTCCCCCGGTAAAACCCATAATCAACAGATGGAAAAGGAGCTTGGCAGAAGATAACTAAAGTGTAATGTATTGGCCTGGGCCCTGGAGCATCATGGGAATATTTTCTTGAATAGGGACTGTTTCTCAATATGCATACTTGACCGTACTTGTGTTCTCGCGTACCCATTTTATGTCATCTTCCATTGCCGAAGACCGGTTCCAATACTCAAGAACAGAGGTACAGAGGATGGTAAAATCTCCCAGATGTGGCTCATGCCTCGTCCCAAATCGAAGATACATTGGTTGTATCCTTGCCAAATGAGACCAATCCCATGATTCATTGCACCCCAAGTTCGTTCTTGGGAGGCAAGTTAGCAAGACCAGTCTTGCCAAGACCACAAGTACAGTTTTCATGTTCTTGGTATAGAGAAATACCCATGGAGTCCTGAAAACACTGTTTGTCCATGTGTGTGCGCATGCGTGTGTGTGTGTGGAGGAACCCACACTCAGCAGAAGTCAATGTCCCTCTGTTGCCATTGGCATTTAGAAACAAGGCAGAGTGTGAAAGCATTAGGGCCATGCTGGAGGGAGAGGGATTGACAGCAGCGTAGCAGGCGGCTAGTGGGTGCCGGGGGGGCGCTAACTGGGGACAGGCAGGCAGGGCTAGTGGGTATCGAGTCCCTAGTGGGTGCTAAGTGGCCTCAGGTCAGCATAACTAATGCTGTCAATGATCCGGTCAAATTCAAGACGTATCCCACTGGGCGAAAGCTGGAGCTCCAAATGAATCTGAACTATCCCCAAATGATTTGTTTTACTCAGCAACCATGCCATCCATTTGAGAACTGGGTCTAAGGCCTAAATGTCCTAAGATCCTAGCAGCACTGTGACTGCCTGAATGTGGGTAATAAGCAGGGAGAGATGCCCGGGTGCCTTGCTTTTGTGGTGCATTGAATTGGAGTGAAAGGGGGGTGTAGTGAAGGGCTCTGCCTTCAGAGGGCGTACTGAGCTGTATTTATTTAAGGCTCCCTCACTACATTAGCACTGACGACATCTCAGGGTCATGCTGGGCTTAACGGTAACTCATTTGATTGGGTGGTTTTTCAAAGCGTTACTGTGAGCATTCCCATAAATAAGCAAAGCAAGATCATTTTTGTTTCCTTCATTTTATTAATTAAAGACAAAAAGGTTTCATTTTCTCTCCGTGAAATCGGTGTTGTGTTTGCAACTTGGTGAGCCAGAGGAGTTGCTCCCTAACACCAACCTCATTCCTCATAACCAGCCCTCGGCACATCTGGGCTCCTCACGCAGGGTCAAATGATGCTGACGGATTTTCGCACATACCCCTCCTTACTCACGGGATGGGGGCGCACTGAGATCAGAGGTGCCCGTCTGCGCCAAATCTTCACAAGAGACGCCAGTTGTTTTGCGTCGGCCGGTCATAAGTCACCCTCAGGGGTGCGGTGACACATGGGGGCATCTGTTTATTCGAGCAAGATGATGGTGGGTACGCCGTTGGACCATGTGGCCAGCTGCTGTACATCTCCTGCCCTGCTCTATTTATTGGTCTGCTTTTAACATTTGGCTTCAAAGCCATGCCAGGAATGCTGTGTTCCTGCTTCTGCAGCTAAATGGGAAAATGTCGCTGCTGTGCCCAGCATAGGGCTTTAAAAAGCAGGCAGTAAACAAGGGACTTAACCCGACTGGACCCTGGTCTGTGTCTGTGCTCAGAAGGTCACCGGTTTGAGCCCCGGCCTCAGCAGAACAGTCACAACTGTAGTCCCTTGAGCGAGGCCCTTAACCCCTGGCTCCAGCGGTGCCACTGCGGGTGGCTGCCCTTCGCTGCCAGTCTTGCTCTCACCTGCATACGTGTCTGTGTTCTGTGTGTGTCATGTAGAGCAAGATGGGGCTGGTGAAAAGAGAATCTCCTGATGCAGATCAATAAAGTATCATTATTAATTTTCTGAGTGTGAAAAGGCAAACGGTGAGCAAGGAGGGCATGTGGGAATGTAGGGAAGGTGTGTGTGTGTGTATGGGGGGATCAGCAGCTAACACTGTGTCCTTATATATCTGTGTATGTGGTTTTGCTTATCTGTGTGTATATGAGCTGAGTTGCCCAGCAAGCAGTTTCATCCAAATCATGAATCACAAGGCCTGAAAGTTGATAGCAGCTGATCCTGAAGTCTTTCAGCTCCCTTAAGTAGGACCTCTTTCAAGCTCAGGTTAATTATTTTGCCTCATTGTCTGAGATGTGTTCTTGAATCATTTTAGGCTACATTGACTCATCCAGTTCCTCCCTTTGTTTTGATTGGCCTTGATTCCAGAGCCCTGTGACCCTCTGAGCCCTCATTAGGCTTAGTGTTTTCCTCTATTCTGATATGGCTTGAGGTGCATATTTGATGGCTTTTTGTTTTGTGAAGGTTATGGTTTGTCTGGGCACTGTAGCAACTGAGATTCCCCAAGAGGTATGCAGTCAACTGAGATCATCTTTATTAAGGTTTTCTTATTTTCACACTGGGGGCTGAGTTGCTGGTTTCTGATAACTGCCATTTATGAAGTTGACTTTTTTATGTAAAAATCCAAAGGTTCTTCATCATTCCATCTGAATAATTTTGGAATCGTATTTAACACAAAGCAGATAGCGTAATGTCTGCAAAATTTCAACAGCTGGATATTAATTTAAGTCCTGGACCAAGACAGTTATGTGAAATTATCTATAGGCGACATGTCCTGTACTGTAGGTTTTTATATTGTATATTTTTGGGGTGAGTATTTTTGTACCTTTTGATACGTTATAAACATACAGTGAGGGAAATAATTATTTGACCCCTGCTGAATTTTTAAGTTGACACATTAATAAAGACATGAGAAGTCTGTGATTTCACTGGTAGGTTTAGTTTAACAGCAAAAGACAGATTATCAACAAAACAAGGAATAAAAAATCATTATGTAACAGTTATAAACCAAGTTGTCATTTCTCTAGGGATATAAGTATTAGATCCCTTGGAATACATGCTTTAGTACTTGGTAGAGTAACCATTGTTGGCAAGCACAGCTCTCAGACATTTCTTGTA